>JAUCNO010001091.1:6200953-6223471 GCA_032353835.1 Enteromius viviparus | reverse complement strand
GGTCCATCAGAAAAGCAGTTCTAGGCTATGAAATATAGTTTGCGCTGTTTGATTAAATAAAAGTCCTCTTATATAAAAGTGTTTTTGTGTTTTGCTTTGGTACCAAAGTTGGTTTTTCCCCGTGGATTTTCACTGGTATTGGTACCGAATACTGAAATTTTGGTACTGTGACAACACTAATATATATATATATATATAAATACACATACTTACATATCCCATTGTTACCATCCTTACATTTCTATTTCAGCCATCCACTAATTCCTCTTAGGACTCCAGCCACTCACCTTGACAACAGCTCTCTCACTGCCTATCCACACCTTCCCTGGCTACCGCTTAGCAACAGAATGGGTTATTCTAGCAGTTTCCTGTATGAAATAATCTTTTTTTGTAACACTGGGCATTGTAAGTGAGTCAGCGCTCTCATTACAGAGTGTGATAACTGCAACTGAAACTTAAGCTTAAATTTAAGTGTTCATTCTAGACAGGACACCAGTAAAAAGTGCTTTTTTTGCCTCTACGGGAATCCTAGCCTACTGACTACTAAATAGATGCAGTATAGCATACACTGACTAATAATTTTTTTTATAAATAGTATATAAAACAGTATGCATAATATTCCTTTGTTAAAAGTGTGACAGAATATATAAATTCACTCAGCATTACTTTTATTTAATGCCAGCAAGCGGAATACAAACTGCTACATTAAACTCAAAAAGTTTTCCAGAAGAAAAGACAAGGCTTAGACCCCCACTGGCCCATCAAATCTCCAGCACAATCTCAGGCAGACGTGTGGCTTTATTAAATTCGAAAGTCAGTGAGACACAAGCAACTTGCTGAAGTGGCACTTTTTCACGGCGACTCTTTTGTTCGATACTCAGCTCTTTAGTATTTACTTATGCATGGAGCGCAGCGGAGAGGAGGGAGAGATAAAGGGCATCTGCAAGATAAAGCCATACCATAGATGAGAGAAACAAGAGGGGGGGAAAGACAGCACAGCAGCATTTCTCCCCCTCCCTTCATAAGAGCGTGGATGTCCGTCACCGCCATGCAAAACAAATAGCTGTGCTACTACCTCTGCCTGTTTTCTAACCTTTACCACGGGAAAATACACCATATTCCTCTTCGCTGTTTTGTTTCTCTCTGAAGTATAATGCAGTGCAATATTCACAGCTATGCGTTAAAGTGTTTGTGCACGTACGACCGGGTTATTTAATCAAGACAATCCCTGGATATATGAGAAAAGATTAAAAAAAGACAAAGGAAAGGCCCAGCTGAAGATACTCTTAAGACTGGTGCACTGACTATGACGCTCACGCTGAATTGTAATGTGAGCTGGATTTGAATAAAAGGACAGGGTGCTAAAATAGGAATGAAAGATTTGGCTTGTTTGTTACCAAATCAAGACAAGGGTCTAAATATAGCATGTGAAGCTAGGTGAAAAAGTTATTCCATTTTGGTGAAAGATTACGAAGACATATTTTTCTTTGGCCTTCTTTGAACATAAATTGTTCACAATAAAACCACATCGCAAAAAAAGTTGACCCTTGAAATTATTTTCTGAAAACAAAAATAACAAAAACTAAAATGATATAAAATACAATTATAAATAAAATAAACAGAACATAAAAAAGGAAATTCAAATAAATAAATATTATTTAAATTTGCTAAGCACTTTAAATGTATTCAAATTATTACAGTCTTTATTTTAGATTTATTTAGGATTAAACTGTAAAATTAGAAGAAAATGAGGATTTAAACTTTTTTTTTATTAATTCATGTCACATTTAAACCTCAACATGACCTAGCAAGGTGCAAGAGCACCCAGCAAAACCAGCAACTAACTAAATTTGGCCTGATAGCAATGAAAGCAAACGTCTCACCCTCCCTGAAAATCACTATCCAAAGTCACATGTCCTGAACCCCTGAATGCAAAGTTCACAAACAGATCAGACGACCATAGAGAACATTACTGCAATACATCATACGTCCTTCAGCGGTGAGAAAACATCATTACAGTTTGTAAAAGTACTACAACACCAGATCAGTTTGTTGTCTGCATAGTGTGCTGTCAACATGATGTGCTGATGCTGATGAAGCTTAAGACCACTTAACTTGATGATTGTCATCGGGATGTGATGAGACTTTCAACCAGCATAACAAAAAATTGTTTCTGAAGACAATCACCTATTGCACCATTAAGAGATTTTAATAGTGTTCTAGAAAGCTGGAAAGTAACCCAGTTCTAGCAGTTCTAGCTCTTATTTCAAAACTTTTAAGCTCTGGTGGTCTGTCTAAAATAAATGTGTGGACACCGTTTGTCCTTTCCGTTTCGAGAGGACACCAAATCAGCTGGAGACACTGCAAGGTGCACATACTAGCGACAGATCGATGGCTCACCCCTAATCTCTGTCAACACAGAGAGAAGGAAAAGCGTCAGAGAGAGAGAGAGAGAGAGAGAGAGAGAGAGAGAGAGAGAGCAGAAAGACATTTCTGTGAAAAATGCTTGTTGTACAACGAAAGCAACTGACAGAAGATTATTACACCCTGACAAAAGCCCTAATTGGGCCAGAGAGCCAGGTAAACAAACCCTCTCCAGCCCTCTCCAATCAGAGCACATTGATAATTGCAAGTGATGCTGGTGTTCAGTGTCTTCTGTCCTTTCAGATACATAAACGCAGCATTTAGACTCTGCACCTGAATGAGAAGCCACGACAAAACCAGTTGTGACATAACCAATCATGCTACAGTACATGTGATGAAACTATGCTGTTTTTGACTGATGCAGACACACACAATATGGAAACTGAATACTATAGATTAATTTAAAAAAGAAAAGAAAACAAACTTCACTGAACTGTTCAGAACAAACAAGGGACTCATGAACAACCATCACAACAAAAACAAACATAACCACACATGGTATTACGAACCGAGGGTTCCCAAACTTTTGAAGGGGGTTATTTTAAAACGTTATTTTTTTTGTTTTGTGTACTACATGTAAAAAAATTTTTGTGCAAATATCTTACTCAGGACATACTAAACACAAATCTAACATGCATTTTGCATCTCTCTTATTTTGACATTTTTCACAGATTCTGCAAGGGGTGCCCAAACTTTTGCATAAAACTATTTTTTTGGTTCCCATTTAATTCATTTATACATATATATCTGTGTGTGCGTGTGTGTGTGCTTACAAAAAATAAAAAGGTTGAATGTGGACATAAATAAATACATTTCAAAGAATCTAAATTAAGTTATATTTCTCCTTATATCAAGAAAATAAATTTGCAACAGAGTAAGAAAAATAAAGATGTCTAAATAATAGTAATAATTTAAATAAAAAATGTATAATTTCATAGAATATAAAATTAGCATTATTCATTTTATATACTTTTGCTTATGTTGCTAAATTAATATATATATATATTTTTTTAAACTCTGCAATTAGTGGATATATACAACCAGAACTTCCTCATGCTCCAGTAAACTGATCCCTAGCGAAACACATTTGTATGGACCTGAATCTGAGCAGAACTGACTTTGTCAGACATATTGAGTCATTTAGAGATATGCAAGCCCATTCTGGCAAATGGCAGTGTGCTATTGCACAGTTTGTTTATATAACACTAAAGTTTGACTTTTTCTTCAGGAAATGTCTGCCAGATGGTCCACGGAAAGCTAGCCTCCTACACACAACTGACATGTTCTTTGTAAGGTGATAGTGACTTTAAAAAAAGATGTTTAACAATGTGAAAATATGTTATGTCATTTGCAGAGTTTCTCAGGCGGAAAGCTTTCCGTCATCACGAGCCAATCGGATGACAGTGATAAAGCCTAATTAGGCTCAACGGTGTGCTTATCATATTAGCGGCTGATATCCTACAACTATCACAGAGATCCTTTACTGACACTTGGTCCTAATATGTGCTGAGGAGAAGAAGAACAGGAAAGACTTTTTTCTATCGCGGCTCTCCGTTTCTTCCAATCTTGTGTAGGGCAAGACATGACCAGATAATGAACGGACATGACTGGATGAATGAGAGAGTAGATGAATGAAAGGATACCTGGAAAAAGCTATTTGAAAGTGTTTCCGTTCATCTTAATGGGAGTTGCTTGGCTGGTGTATGATATCCTTCCATATGGGTTGTAATGAGGCACTTGTGTGAACAGGGTCATGATGAACTACCACCATCTTCTCCCAACATAAGACAATGGACATCAAGGGAGATGTTTTGACATTGTCCAATCCCATCCCACATTTTTAAACTTTCTGTTTCAGGTCTTCTCTAATTGTTTTAGCAGAGATGACTACCTGGGCTACAAGTATATATTTTAAGACCCCTGTAAAACATATAAAACACAATGCTGCTTTTAAATCTGTGGTCACAAATAGTCAAACGTGTTTAACGCTACACCACCGGCGGGAAAAAAAAAAGGTACAGAACTGTCCAGGAAATTGACCACAGCCATCAATAACTCTAAAAGTTTTGACACTTCTCAAATAGCCTCCTCTGTGATCTGAAGAATTGCTTTTTCCCCATCCCTTCGAAGAAATTGATACCTTGTGTAAAAGAGAGCAAGAGAGAGATCAAAAAGAGGGAATTGGGGGAAAGATGTCAAACTAAAATAAAAGTGCTACAACAGGAAAAAAATACTGAGTTTTACAATTACCTACAATTGTATCTAAGTGTGAAACTGATGGAAACTGTTAAACTGAGAGAAAAAACAAAGAGAAATACTGGGCTAAAGAAGACAAGAGAGAACGGTCATAATAACTTGACAAGCACATTTATATACTGTAGTTTGCGTGAAGCTTTCTCAAAAAAGTAATAATAATAACAAAAATTTAAAGGGAGAGTTTAAGCAAAAATTAAGACTTCGCAACCTGGATACTTTTCTACTTATCTTCTTGTTATTGTTAAATAATTTTGAAGAAACAAATAGTTGATGGCCTCTATTGGCTTCCATAAAAATACTATGGAAAATAAAAAACTAAATACTACTGGGGAAATTAATAGGGACCATTAACTGTTTGATTACTAGTATTCTTTAAAATATCAATATATATCTCTAAATATACACTGCTCCAAAAAATTAAGGGAGCACTAAAATAACACATCCTAGATCAGAATGAATTGAATATTCTTATTAAATACTTTGAATGTGCTGACAACAAATCACACAAAAATTATCAAAGGAAATAACATTTATTATTAATTTATTAAATTTATTTATTGATTTGGAGTCACACTCAAAATTGAAGTAGAAAACACACTACAGGCTGATCCAACTTTTATGTAATGTCTTCAAAACAAGTCAAAATGAGGCTCAATAGTGTGTACTGTATGTGGCCTCCACGTGCCTGTATGACCTTCCTACAATGCTTGCTCCTGAGAAGGTGGCAGATGGTCTCCAGAGGGATCTCCTCCCAGACCTGGACTAAAGCAATTCCTGGACAGTCTGTGGTGCAACATGGCGCTGGTGGATGTAGCGAGACATAATGTCCCACCAGATGTGCTCAATTGGATTCAGGTCTGGTGGGCCAGTCCATAGCATCAACGCCTTCGTCTTGCAGGAACTACTGGCACTCTCCAGCCACATGAGGTCTAGCATTGCATTAGGAGGGACCCAAGGCCAACCGCACCTGCATCATGCTGGATGATGTTGCAGGCAGCAGAACGTTCCCCTACGGCGTCTCCAGATTCTGTCAGGTCTGTCACATGTGCTCAGTGTGAACCTGATTACAACTGGCAGAGCAGTTGTAACGGCCACCTGATGTTGGATGGTGGTAATGGCATAAATGTTAATGTTCCTTTAAGAGATACGTGTGTTATGATGAGTTGAGCGCGCACGCATCAGAGATGGTCGCTCTCCAGCTGACTTAGTCACCTTATCCCTGTGTCTATCTTTTTTTGGCTTGTTACGTTACCAGAGTTTTCCCCTGTTTTGTGCTTACTCTTTGACGTGTGTGAGAGGAGTTCGTTGTGTAGGCAAGATATAAATGTTTGAAGACGAGCTGTCGTTGCTTTGAGTTTTTATTTCGGCCTATTTTCTCATCTGGGTGGACTTGTTGCCTTCCTATGGCCTACTCCACCTCTCCTGATGTACTGGCCTGTCTAGTGGTGGCGCTACCAGTAGACAGTCCTTGCTCTGAAGACTATGCTGACAGACACAGCAAACCTTCTTGACACAGCTCACATTGATGTGCCATCCTGGATGAGCTGCACTAGCTGAGCCACTTGTGTGGGTTGTAGACTCAGTCATATGCTACCACTAGAGTGAAAGCACCGTCAGCATTCAAAAGTGACCAAAACATCAGCCAGAGAGCATAGTAACTGAGGAGTGCTCTGTGGTCACCACCTGCAGAAGCACTCCTTTATTGGGGGTGTCTTACTAATTGCCTATAATTTCCACCTGTTGTCTATTCCATTTGCACAACAGCATGTGAAAGTAATCGTCAATCAGTGTTGCTTCCTAAGAGTGCAGTTTGATTTCACAGAAGTGTGATTGACTTGGAATTAAATTGTGTTGTTTAAGTGTTCCCTTTATTTTTTTGGAGAAGTGTATAAATAAAAAAATAAATGCCAATTCATGTTGACACACAAATCTACACTGATCTATCAAATGTTACTTACAACTCAACTACCAATACCCCGCCAGCGCTCCCTTCACTTACCCCAGGCCGGGAGGCTGACGGCCCAAACATCTGCTCTCTGGCCGGGGTGTGATCTCACAGACTCCAGGCCCTGCCAGGCCTAATCACCTCTGAGCGTGGATGCATACAAGAGAAGAGATTATGGCAAGCCGCAGAGTGCCCCCTTTTCAAAATGCCAACCTCAGTCAGGGCAGGAGGATTTAAATACCACTCAAATGTCAGTGTGAGGCCTCACAAGTCAAACTAAATTACCTCCTACCTGCTCCTACTCCCCTCTCGCTATAGTGAGCATGTCTCCAATTCACAAGCGCAGCCAAACACACACATAAACATAAAAACTCAAAAACGCACTAGCTAACATACTACCATACAACACTGCGAGTACTTTCAAACTGATTCAAGCAGTCAAAAGCAAGGGAAACGTACACAAACACACACAGACAAATACAGAAGCGCTCTTTATGAAGCCACCGTATTGATCTATCAGGAGAGATTTGATACCCTGCAAAGTGTTTTCGCACTTTGCGCTGTACAGTGTGAGCGGAGCCCATATATTAACGTACAGTGAGCGTGTCTGGAGACGTGTGAAGCTCCCCAACGTGATATCGATCTCCTTGGACTGCTCCTGCCCAGCATCAATCAAAAAAGCATCAAGTCCACACCTCTGAGATCTTCAACGTCAGCCTCATCCAAAGAGACTTATTGATCACAAATTTCCTGGTGAATTGATTGGCAGTAACATTAAGAGTTTGTATTGATCTTGGCGTAAGTTTAGGTTCTTCTCGGTCACTGATAAAACAAACTCTTGCTCTAGTCCGCACAGGTAGTCCGATCGGTGCGTGGGGTTTAAAAAAGGGGTCAAAGATTGGTTAGAACAGGTAACTACAGAACTCAGGTGACAAAAACAACCTTTTCCTTTGATGTATATTCAAAAGGTGGGGTGGAGAAGGTCTAGTGCAGGAATGATCGCGCGCGTGCGAGATAACTTTTTTGCGAGAGTTTGAAATGAGTTTGCAGGCTCCCGTTTCCTCGCGTGTAGATCTTCCTCTTGCGGATATGATTTACCGTGCTCCCTAGCATCAGTGGTGCGCTCGCTTATTTATGGCATAGATTTGCCAACATACACCTCCCTCTCTTGACAGGCGCGAGCTCAGTTGAGATTCCAATCGGCCCAGATCGACCCCATAATCCCATGTCAAATAAAGGTTCAAAGGTTGGGTGTGCAAAATATGTTTAAATAATGCAAAAATGTATCTTTAGGTAAAACTTTATTTTAAGGTGTCCTTCTTACAAGTTACATGTACTTGCTATTACAATAACAATAAATTATACATCATTACATGAAAGTAAGCCTAATAATATAAGTTCATGTAGATAATGAATCTTATTTTGGATTAAATGCATAATTATATGACAAGGACACCTTAAAATGAAGTGTAAACCTATTATTACCATTTTACAAAAGATTATTTTTATAAAAGTGTGTTTATCATCACTCTTATGGTTTTTACTAATATTTTGCATACGTTTTAATTTCCATTTTTTTATTTTAGTTAAGGTTTTAGTACTTTTATTGTGTAGTATGAGAAAGTATTGCTTTGTTGCTTTGACAACATATATCACCTGACATTGTATTTCAAGTACCTTTTTTAAATTATTTTCATTTCAGATTTAATTTTAGTTATTAATAACCCTGCCTTAAACACTGCTAAATAAACTACAATGAGAAAATATAAACGTGCAAGATGCATAATAATATGTTTGCTCTTTACAAGCCTATTTTAGTACTTATATGACATTTTGTAAACTAAAATGTGTAATGCCATCAAACAAACATGCAATTTTATTTAGAGTAAACCGAAAGGAATATAAATTTGTTGAAATGAAATAATAATAATTTAAAATAAGTGAAAAGCTAAAAAGACGTTTCTGCCAATAAGTGATTAATCACAAACACGTATAAAATATATAACCGCACAAAAAATGCCCCCCAAAAGCAAACACTGCTACTGTATAAAAGGAAATCTTTCTCCAGAAATTACAGTCCTCCCAGGTTTAAACCTGTATCAGTGCAGCAAAGCATTAAGCTCCCTGAACGCAGCCAAGGACGGGCAGCCACACATCAGGCTCCTCGCACAGGACTATGACTGATAGCAGCCATTATGTGGCGGCAGGCAAAAGGTGGAGAGCAGTCACTCGTTTATTCATGCATTCATTTGTTCGGTCTGTCACCCCAGCAGGGACCAGATGATCTGTCCATACTGTCGGAGCGATGATCCGCCTGCCATTCATCTCAGACGGACAGCTGTCTGACACGCCCTCTGCCCATCCCCTGCTGCTGTCGCCCTGAGAGCATCAACACTGAGAGCAGCTCATTTAGATTAATGAACACGGCCAGAATACATCAGTGTGCAGCAGGTGCCTCCTCTTTATAGTGGGCATACTGTAAAATATCTGCAGTGTTCGCAATCCAGCCAGAATCACAACAGGCAAAAAGATGCATTTTCCCCAAATGACTGCTAGCAACAGGGCTGATGATTTATATTATACCCTAAAATACAAGTTTGTAATGGACTAAATGGGGATGTTATACACTTGTAGCAAGGAAAGTTTGGCAATCTCAACATAAGTTCATCACTATTAAAGTGACTGGCATTAATCACTATGTCGTTTTAAACCTGTAAAAGCTTTGTTTGTCTTCGGAACACAAGTTAAGATATTTTAGATGAAGACCAAGAAGCTTGAGAGCGTTCCATTGACTACCAAATAATGAACACTCTCAAGGTCCAGAAAAGTATGAAAGATATCATCAGAATACTCCATCTGACGTCAGTGGTTTTCATTTAACATATCTGAAATTGTGTTCCAAAGATGAACAAAGCTTTTATGGATTTGGAATGACATGGGGGTAGGTTATGGAGTGGAGTAACCCTTTAACATTACTAGGGTTAAAGGTTAATGCTATTATAATAGTGTTGCTTCACTTACCATGGGTAAAATGTAGAATAATAGTTTATAATTTGACATAAAATCTGCCTTTATTCATATGTGGTATAACAATGCAAGCCGTATATCCACAGCGTTCAGCAATACCATCTGAGAGTTACATGGTGTCCATGTCTTGGGGAAAAAATAGTAATAAAAACAACAACAGAAAATCAATGCACTCAGATTGCAAGCAATAGGAGTATTGGGAAGTCTAGTCACGTTGTGGGCAGGACGACCATGCTTGGGATATGTCTCTGTATTAGAGCGGTAATATGACAGGACATTAGTGGGCTGGACCGATGATCCAATAGATTAGGAGATTGAAAGGAAAATTGAATGCGGAGCGGTTCAAAACGGAACACTCCAATTGATACCGTCAGAACAAATCAAAATCAATGGCAGGGGCTCAGTAATGATGCGGTAATGGCCACCGGCCATGAAAAATATGAAAGGAAGGGGGGAAAAATGATCACGTGCTATGGCCGAGAAGACAGATGAAGCAGGAGAGTGTTTAAACAGATTGCTGAAATGCAGCTTTATAAAGCATGTTCGGCTGACATGTGCATTTGTGAACAGGACCTACCTAAGCAATGGCTGAAAGATGGCCGTAATGTTTCTGGCTCCTGGTTTACACAGGAACTTAGTCTCTCCTCCCTCTATCAGGTTATCATCAGCTCCACCTGGATAGCAAAACACAGGAAGAAACAATTTGTCTTCAAAAATACGTTTTTTAAAAACAAATGCTTTTGCATTCAGCTGCACAATGCAACAGAACAGAAAGCAGGTGTTTTGTAAAACATATGCACAAATTAAACTTCTGGTTCAAAACATTGAAAGAAAAAGTGAAACATCACAATGGTCAAAACAACAGTGTAGACAAATTCAACAAATAAAAAAAAAAAACACACACTTATGGATTCCACGGACTCATTGTTTCCAAGAGCAATGTCAGAATACAGTCGGTACACAAAAATATTGCCAGAAAACAAACAAACAAAGAACCAAAAGGAAAAAAGAATGAAAGAAAAAAAATATATAACTAAACTAAGCAAAGGCACAAAAAATATGTCAAAAAGCAAAGCACAAAACCAAAACAAAAAAAGCAAACCAAGAAATAAAAACTAAACTACAAAACAAAGGTCTAAAACAAAAGCACAAAACAAAAAAAAAGCAAAACAAAGCACAAAAAAAGCAAAGCACACAACCAAATTAAAAATAGCAAACTGGGGCAAAAAAGGAAGAAAAAAACAACAACTACAAAAACAAAAAACGAAAATTGAAAACAAAGCAAAACACAAAACAAAAGTCTAAAACAAAAGCACAAAACAAAAAGAAAATGCAAAACAAAGCACCAACAAAAACTAAACTAAGCAAAAAAACAAAGCACAACACAAAAAAAGACAAAAACCAAAAGCAAAGCACAAAACCAAATGAAAAATAGCAAACTGGGGCAAAAAAACAATAACTACAAAACAAAAAGCAAAGCACAAAACAAAAAAAACTAATCAAAAGCAATGCAAATAATAAAATATCGTAGTCAACCATCAACATTTTTTGTCAAATCATTGCAATTCACCACAAGCCGGATAGAGAGATATAAGACTCCCCCCTCCCTTCTCTCCCATTTGCCCCTCTGTGTCTGTGCGTAGTCCTGCGCTAACAGGGTTAATAAGAAAATCATGGCTGTGTAACTCTCTCATGATGAGGCAGGGCCCCAAAAAAATGAAGTGAGCTCCAATCCTTATTAGCTCCACTCATCCACAAGTAATCAATATAATTGACAGCAAGAGAATCAAGTCTGCCATCAATAAGAACATTCCCCAGTGGACAGAAGGTGTGTGCGTGGCCTCATGGGTCGGTGAATAGAAGTGGCACGGCGGCGGCCCACTGGCATCCCTCTTGCACTGTGACAATGTTATTCATTAAAATTTCACAGCCCTTTGAGATTGCCACTGGAGAGACTGCCGTAACTACGCAGCACTAAGCCTGGGCACTGCTATTCTGACAAACACCATGCAGGAAACACACACACACACACATCTGAGACACTCGTGTGCACATTAAACACACAAGGCCTCGGTGAAGAATCACTTTAATTGCTTTTATCAGTCAGTTGTTGCATGGGATTTCTTGCCCAGGGGATGGGAAATGAGTCCAGGCACAGGAACACAAATATTAATGCCAGACGCACATAAAGCACACGTGTGATGGATTTGGACTGCCGTGGAATTACAAGTGAAGAGAAAGAGTGTGCTTGTATGATTTGTCTCCAACGTTGTGATCTCAGACCTGCTGGGTTTAATCGCAAGACTGGAATCAGAGTCGTCCTGTGTTCATTGTTTTAGGAGACAGGACGTGCTTCAAATGAGAAATGAGTTCACCTTTCACTGCAATGAAAACCCTGCAGCGCACCTGTCCAGCATTCGAACGCACCTCCCGCTGCCTTTCCTGTCACTTCCACCTTCCTGAGATTCTTCATGGAGCACATCCTGATAAAAAGTTTGCTCTCTCTTATTTCATTCCCACTCCTTTTTCTCATTACAAAGACAAGAGGATTCTTTATCCTCTAAAAGCTTCAGAGCTGTTTTTCAAAGTTACTGCATTGGAAGGGAACTTATCTTCGTCTTGCTTAGCTTCCTGTTTTCTTTTTCTCTCAATATATCCAATCTCTCAACCGCTAATTCGATTAAGACTCAATTACATCAGCAAAACATGAAAACACAGCTGCTGCCGCACAGGCTGACTCTGACCTAGACAAGCAACGGGAGAGAGAAGTGTTACGAAAAACAGCTGTATAATAAAAAGGCAGAAATTCAACAATTTAAGGGAGGAAATATGTAGAATCCATCTGATAATAGTGGGAATTAACTGGTTTGAAATTGTCAAATAAAAATTATTTATTGTTTTGTTAAGCAGCATATGCCATATTTTTCACCAGATGTCTTTTAAGTTTATAGCTGTCACAAGTTACAATATAGAAGTAAAATTTCTAGCTATTATTTTAATCGTAAAACATAAAAAAATTGTATGTGGCAATAATAATATTTAATTGTAACAAAGTATTACTAAAAACACGAACAATTAAGAAAATATTATATTACTAATATTATTTAATGTTATCGTAATTTATATAGTAGTAAATGATAGTAATAATAATATTAGTAGTAGTAGTATTTGTATTATTATTTCATTACAACAAACAATAAAACATTAGAAAAAATAATATTGTATATATATTAATGTATATATATTAAAATAAAATGAGAACAAAAATACTATTAAATTAATAATTGTAATTAATTGTACTAGTACGTAACAACAACAAAATAAAAATATATTATTATATTAATAGTAGTATTAGTACATAATAATAATAAATATTATTATTATTATTAATACATATAAGAAAATCGGAAACTAATAACTAAGAAATGTATTATTAGTAGCAGCAGTTGTAGTAGTGATAATTATAATAATAAAAAAAGAAAATGTTTCTTTAAAAATGTATTAAAATATTGCTTAAAAAAAATAAAACATTGGATCAACAAAGAAAAGTGTCCTGTACTTAGTGTTTTTAAATACTAAAAATAAAATTTGCTATCATTAAATTGTATCATGCACCACCTTCCTCTCTACAGCATGTATCAGTATAAGCCATTAAAAAAAAAACAGTTGACCGCTAATTAAAAACACATAAATGAAAGCTGTGATAGCCAGCAGGTCAAAGAGTTATGCATCCAGATTGTGCAGTTACATTTAATGGCAAAGACAGAGGAGAAAATGTCATCCGTTGCCAGCCTGGCTTGACTCAAATCATTATTCAGATCCTTCCAGCACATATTAATGAAGGTCCATTAAAATGTTGTCAGCACAACAGACTTTGACTAAAAAAAGCAACCGGCCAACATCTGCTACGTTAAATCTAAACAATCATTCACAACAGTTTAACAAGTAATTCCAATATTATACCAGTCAAAATCCAAACAAATGTGAACAAATGGTGACAAGTTAGCTGGATCAGTTTATTATTATGTGTCTCTGCATCTGCTGGGAGGTTTATTATTATGCTGAAACGGGTTTTCTTTGATAATCTGTGTGTATAAGATGGTGCGAGTGTGTATGAAAGGTGTTATAGCCTGGTCCCCTGTGAATGCTGCTAATATAGGATTGAAGGGAAGGTGCCTTTACATCAAATTTACATTTCTATTTGTGGCAGATGCACTCTAACCAAAGCGACTTACAAGAAAGTGCACGTATTGTGCAAGTCAGGCTTGATGAGTGAGAAGTGTGTGACTGCGCATACACACCTCCCACTCATGTCAGCCCCCATGTAATCAAGCCAGCCAGTGACTTAGTGAAATTGCATTAGCTACACTTTCGTGGGTTTGATTAGAAATGGTTTGATCGGAGATGTACTACGTCCCTGCCCGGATCTACAGCCAAGAAACGTGTAGTGCCTTCTCTAACACCAGCCGTCCCAGAGGCTCAATCTGTGTGTGTGTGTGTGTGTGTGTGAGAGAGAGAGAAGGAACTAAATGCATGTCAATGTGTGAGGTCATGCAATCAGGCTGAAAAGCCTGCTGCAGAGTGTGTATTTGTGTGACAGAAACATCAGCAACAGATTGGTGATCACTCATTAACAGTCAATGTCAATATTGGAGGCACATTGGTTGTGTAAACCAAAATGTCAGCTCTGATCCAGCGACTATGTGTGTCTGCACACATCAACAACAAAATCAATCCTGCTGCAGTATGACACAGTGCTGTGGCAGAGCAGTCAATGTGCAACACAGAAATAACACTTATACTCTTGTCAAAACTTTCAAGGAAAAATATAAAGTGGCTCCAAAATATCTGGACTCTTCAGTCAAACTAAGATATGTATGAATGTTACTGCATACGATTCAAAGTATCAAAAAAGTGGTGCCTACAGAACAATTGTGCTATTCCTTAGATCTATCACAGATTTTATTGGCCCGTTTTGTAGCTGGTTCCAGAGTTAATGTTTATTGGTAAGTTGTCAGTTTTTCAAGTTCACACCAAATTTTATTTAAAATAGTGTATATATTGTTTTAAAATAAAGCAATATATTAATAATAACAACAATTTGTAAAGTTGTTGTTAAATATCATTTTTAAATTGTATTAATTTGGTTGAATACCGTTTTTAATTTTATTAATATTTAGTGTTTTAAAAATTTTGTTTTATTACTTTATAGACCTAGTGTTTTAAAATAATTATTTGTAAATAATTTTCGTGCCTATCATAGTGTACCTATTGAATAAAATAATAAAAATAATAATAGTAGTAGTAGTTTGGATGGTGCATATGTTTTTACTGTATTTATTTATTATTAAAATATGTACTTTAGATTACAATTTGACAAATGTTTTAGACTTTATTATTATTAATATTATGGGAATTTTATTGTCAAACTTTACTATATAAATAATATAATTAATAATTACAATAATAATAATAATAATATGTATTATTATTTTAATGTATTATGATTAAAAATAATACTAAATAATAGTTAAATAACTAATTGTTAAATAATAACAATAATAACAAAACCTAACGCACTACTTTTGAAGAGTGCTTGTGCTATCTTTCTTTAATATAATAGTAAAAATGTTTTGATCTTTTGTCAGACAACACAATGACATATAATACTTAAGTTTGGCTGAAGGGTCCAAGGTAAGGTCAAACATAAACACATACTTGTAAATAAACATAAACAGAAGGCACAGGCCGTCCTTCTCTGTTTGTACAGTGTTCTGGGTTGGTCTCCATGGGTTAGTTATGAGTTGAGCTGCCACAGACTGACAGACTACACAACACAAACCCATGCCAGATGCCAGGTTTCTCCTAACAAAACAGAATGAAGATCGACAGGTGTGTGCGTGTGTGGCCAATCAGTGCTGTCAGGCAGAAACCTCCAACTTGAAAAAGAACAGGCCAATTTTCAATAATTCATGACTTCCCAGTCGGCCTGGTTATAATTCCTCTGCCATGTCTTCATGTCTGATTGGCTTCTGATGAGGCTCCTCTATTATTAAAACTCATTTGAGAGGACAATATTCCAATATTTCCGGCCAGGAGAGAGCTGAGATCACTAGCTCAGCGTGTTGACAATGCATCAAGATGACAATTAAACAAATTAATGAATGAATACATAATTGTGAAAATAGAGTTGAATAAATTATTAATTGTGTCATGGTGGGCAATTCCCCTAGCTTTGGATAAGATGCTTTTATACATTAATTTTTGATAGGCTCACAATTTTTGCACCTAGAGAAAAACAATCTGCTTTTTTAGGAAGCATAGTGATTAGTCCACAAGCTCAAGACAAGTACAAGTTCCCCATGAAATATCACCGCTTGTACATTTACATCTGGCACACCATCATCCTTGCTGTAATTAATGGCTGGCTCCTTTACAAGCAGGAGCTCTGAAAATGACTAAGAAAGATATATTTAAACAGAAGACAGTTTCAGGCACAACTTGCATCCTTCTCATCCTGGTGAACACACACAACACATCACCCAAGAGAACACATCTTGAGGGAAGACGGTGACATCAGGGAGCCCTTTGGATCCTCAGAAGAAACCATCCTCATCAGATGCGAGTCCCCCACCCAAGAACTCATTGGATGTACGCAAAGACATGATTACACATATCTCAGCAAAGACAACGAGTGGATGCTGTAGACACTGCAATAATGGATACACAAAGACGGTGTAGCAAGTGCAATGTTCGTCTGTGCTTCTCAGATAAAAAGAACTCTGTTAGGGACTATCACTGCAAGTAAACACAGACTTCATTCAAATCTCACTGAATGTGACCAAATAATTTTTTTCTAAATATTTTTTATTAATAAATGCTTATTCATAAAAAATATGATTATTTCTTATGATATATACTGTTATGGGGCTAAATAAGTGAACAATACTGCAAATTAATGCTTACATGTTCTGTATACCTGTTCAGGTACAGTAAATCCAAATCCAAATCTTCTGCTCACAACTAGGGCCCAACGTTGCAATATTACAACATTTCAATAAAAACTTACCAAAAAGTAAAAAATGTGAAAAATCTTTAATTCCTACATCAGAGGCCTCCTAAAACAGTATCTGAGGGGTCAAAAACATTGCTTACAGGGTTAAGATGTGGCTCTCATTCAGCGGATGCAAGTTTCAATTTATTCTCTATTATATGCAAATGAAATATTTATCTTTAAATGTTTATACTTAGTCCAGCCAGTCTTGAATACTTGAGCTTTATCTATACAAGTCTATAAATCTAAGCTTACTGAAACAACTCTGGCATTAACTTATGGATCACAAGGTCAAAAACACAAGGTAGTGAAGGTAATAAAGTCAAGTTGTTGATTAGCTTGACCGCGATCTGCTCCTCCCTAAAAATAATGGTATATCCAGCCTCTATCTAATAACCGTGATTACTGAGCCATCACCACTGCTTCATTTGACTCCATAGCAAAAGAGAAAATAAAGTCAACCTCTCCACTAGCTGGCTCTCTTTCAATATACTTCTGTTTCTCTTAACTCACAGTGTCTCTTTCATCACAAGTACAAATTTTAATGGAATGGGATAAATAAAACAATTATAAATTAAAGTGGAAAACTACAGCTAAATGTGTTATAATAATAATTATAAGTTTCTTAAGGCATTCACACTGAGCTTCACACTTGGCTATGAATTGCTGTGAATTGTTGAGCAAATGACGACTAATGACCGATTAAACAGTACTTACTGTATTGAAAACATTTATGCTTGTATAGTTTCATTGTTTTGCAGGCCGGATGCATTTATTTGTTCACAAATACAGTAAAACAAGTCTGAGAAATTGTGTTACAATTAAAATATTCTACATTTGCATTTTGAAGCATAACTTATTCCTGTGATGACAAAACATTCTAATATGCTGATTTGCAGCTGGAGAAACAATTATAATTAATTTTAATTGTATATTATTAAATACAATAATATTATATTGTTGTGGAAATACAAAATATACATTATTTTCAGAATTCTTTGTTTCACAGAAAGCTCGATAGAACAGTTTTTTTGTCACTCTTGACTCACTCTTAAACATGATATTTCTGCAGATAGACAATTATTAATTATTAAAATAGTTTGTAAAATCAGACAATCAATAAACCTAAAATATAAATAAATAAATAATAATAATAATAATATTAATAATAATAAGTAAATAGATTTAAGATTTACATCCTTAATTCGAACATGCCCTGACCCCCACACATGCACACATACAAACTGGACTTTTTATTGTGCAATATCATTTTTTTCCCAAATGTGCAATACCCCGGCAGCCGAATGTGAATTTCCACCTTGAATATATTAATCAACGCACAAAAACATTTTAGAATTGCTGTGCAATTCCACTGTAAATATTTGTCATACTACCTCAGAACTGTTACCCCCGACCTCATCCTACCCCCCTCTCATCCCCTATCTGCATTTTTTACTGTTACCTATAGTTATCTTACTGTAACTTTATTTATAGTTATGGTATTGTACTTCTTACATGTTTGCACTGAGTATGGAGATGCTCTTAATCTTAATCTCATCGTTCATGTATATAATGTACATTGTACATGTGTACAGTGACAATAAAGACATTCTATTCATTCTAAAACGTAAAATCTGAACTACCAAGATAATTAATAAGCCAGGATAAAACATTAACAGCATGAAATACAGAATAAATAACTCAGAATTACATTAAACCTGGGTTTAGCCATTTCTGGTAGTGTTGTCTTTCCATCATTCTCGCTCTCTCACCCCCTTCCTCAATAGGCCACCTCTGTTGAGTCTCATTGTAACCGGAGGACAGGAATATAAGATTTGAGACGGGTCTCTACTGCCCTCTCAAGCCCCACTGATTTAGAATCAGAGAGCCAGTGATTGTGATTGTGTTTAAAAGGCTGTTCCACTCATCCAGACATCATCATCATCATCACCACCCTTGTTCTCTGTCCTCTCCTTCACCTTTTCCCCTCTCCACCTCCCTCCTTCTCACTCCTCCCCCCACCACTTCTCCTTCAATCACACAGTTCCCAAATGAAAGGTAAACAAGCCTGTGACAGCTGCGGTGATGACGGGCTCGTTGATTAAAATTAGCATAGGTTGTGAAACACAGACACACAGGCTCACTCAGACAAAGTCTGTAATTATGTGTCTGCCCGCCGTCTGATAACAGCTACAACAATCTACCCTTAAGACAAACCGGGGAACTTCAGAAATGCAAATAAAAAGTTTTATCGGCGCTCTCCTTACCTTGTTATTCTACCTAAAATTCTCCAAATAGAGCATTTTTTACAACTTTTAAATAGATAGATATAGATAGATAATATTAGATAAATATTATACTATTTTCTTACTTCTGGTCTCATAAAATCTAACTTCAACTTCATGAAGGAGGAAAGCAACATCAAGAAGATGTCTCCCCGTCAATACCCATTGCACCACTGATATGTTATTATCCTCCAAGTCCATTTCAGCCAATCACGGGCCAATCTCATCTCACCACTGCAGTAATTCAATAATGTGTCCGTGATGAGATCCACCTCAGGACTCCACTCATCACAGCCGGCCCCCCCTAAGAAAAAAACAACACAATCACGGGCCGTAATGCTGTTTCAACCCTAATCAGCTTCTGCTATAAAATTACTAGGAAACAGATTAAACATGAAGCATCCGACTACACCGTGCGCCAGCTGACTGCTGCTCCGCTCTGCGAATGTTACGGAACTTGGCTGTTGAGTGAATTTCAGTATCTGATTTTATGACCTGTGACTATAAGCCAGCAAAAACATACGAAACTGACCGGGCATCTATAGATGGGTTTTGATGAATCTGCTTTGCAGATTTGCTGATATCATCTGGTGAGATAAAAATCAACTGCAATATTGTCTTGTAAATTTATCTCCTTAATATTTAAACATTTTAAAGAACAATCAATTAGTTACAAAGTAAAATTGTGTAAAAACAAATAAATAAAAAGTTTGCATCTTAATCTAATAATTTACATGAATGATCTGTATAAATTAGGGCTGAAACGATACACCAAACCCAAGATTCGGTTCGTATCATGATTTTTGACCCACGATTCGGTTTGTATCGTGATATTTTTTCATGGGGGGTGCAGAAAAAAAGCAATCCATTCCTTTCAAAGAGCCGTTCAAAAAAACAACCCTGCACTGGGTGTGCCCCTCCCTCTATAACTGTTCTGTCTCGCGGAGGAGATAATTTGTGTGCATCTGTGTGATACATGCATAGGTAAAAAAGAACGACAGAAATAACGGCTCCCATCATTCATGTTTATGAGCCGTTCAAAACAATCAGTTCGTTTGTGAACGTCACAACTCTAGTCACTTGGGGAAGTGACATCCTTTATCTCCACCGGGTAGCCGAAATGTTGCCATACTGCTGACTTAAATGAGGTATAAGGGCCGCAATCTCTGGGTTGGTTGCCATGTTTCCTCACATTCTTCTTCAACTAGCTCAACTTTTGCAGTGAGGTGACACATGATTGGAAAGGTAGTCACGGGGTGTGTCGCAATTCTCCCTTATCACACCGCGACACAGGATTGTGGATCTGAGTGTCACGATTTGGGTTTCATATCGCAAATCGTTACAGCCCTAGTATAAATCCCCAATAACATTCCTTAAAATGTTAATTTTGCAGTATTACAAAAAAATTGATTATTAGGGATGCGCTGATCTGGATCGGCCGATATGTTTGCACGTTTTGTCAGTAAAGCCGGTCCTGTAATCAGAGGTAAATGCCATCAGGTGCTTGATTTCACATTGAGCCGTGTATATACTACACACAGCCATTGTTCACTGACGAGCTGCGCAAAACTATGTTCATTATCAGTGTGGATTTGCGCAGCTCGTCAGTGGTCGATCCAGATCGGTGCATCCCTACCGATTATCAATAAAAATCAACAGATGATATGGTGTACATTTTAAGCCTTACTGTTGTTTACTGTGTCATTTCAGTTTCAAATAGTCATTGCTTTGACCGAAAAGTGTAAGAAGTAATGTCTGTCAGACAGACATAGTACAACAGACAGACAGAATGACAAATGGACAGCCATAGAGCAACACACAGAAAGACAGAACGAAAGACAAAAAATAATTAGAGAAAGAAACAGACAGGATAACAGACGACAGACAGACAGTGAACAACAGACAACCATAGGAAGCAGACAGACAGACTGATAGAGAAAGAATGACAAACAAACAGACAGTATGACAGACAGACTTGGAATGACAGACAGACATTGAATGAGTGATAGGCAGTGCTCTTACCGTACGCACGTTTTATATATTTTGAAATAGAAAAGTATAAATAAACACAAATCAAGAGCCAGATCACGTAAACTGTTAAGACTGACTATTGTAATATCAGTACCAGGAAAGATTACTCGGTTACATACGTTTTAGTTATCAAAATTAAACATGGGTTTACTACAAATAAAAAACATATTAGTTAAACTAAAGTAACCACAAATCAACATGGTTTTGCTGTACTAGCCATTTAGCTTCACCATGGTATTTGTGATTATACTTATTGTAATCAATGACTATAGCAATGCACGCATACAGAGCGCGGGATCTCCGTGACCCACAGATATACAAAACAGACCATCTCACCTCTGTAATAAACCGTCCGAAATGGTACATGAAAATCTCGGACGTCAGGTGATAAGAATCAAAACTCACACGTAGAAAACTAGTCCCATCCGAATAGGGATATAGAATAACAGACAGACAGACAGACATAGAATGCCAGACTTGGTATGACAGACAGACACTTTAGAACAGATAACACGGTAAATTAGTGAACAGAAACCAACAATCTCTCTAACTACAGAGCAAGAAAAGTTGAGGCTGTCCTAATGGCTCTAACAGCACTCCAGCACATACACTAGCAGTGGACACTGATTGGCATGAAGTGTGTATTGCAGTGTTCTGCTGATGCTCCACAGCTGTTGGTCCAGCATAAGCGCCCACTCTTATTTGCTTGGATTCAATTTGGAGTGCCGGATGAGGAGCCAAGGGAACAAATAAAATGAAAGAACAAAAGGAAAACCACAACAGCATTAAGGAGTAATTTAATTGCTCATTTCTCTATTGCTGGCTCCCGCAGCCTTTCTTCCTGAATTGCAGGTAGATCCGTGATGTTTCAGCATCTGTGGCTATAAAGACTATTGGTTATCTAGTTGTTAAGATAAATCAGGTGTATAAGAAATGATCAAGGTTGCAGCCACAGAAGCATACACACGATAGATGATGTTTTATCAATTTTCTTACACACATGGGCAATACACAAGCCATTTCGCTTAAAGAGTCTTTAAAGAGCTTCGCTCCCATGCAGCGTCTAGAGTGTCATATCTTCTGAGTCTCTGGGTTCCATCAGGCCTCATTTAGCACACAGATCATCAAGCTCAGCACACACACACACACAAACAGAATTTCAGGCACAATGTTAACAGTCTGTGACACACAGTAACAACGCCACTTCCTCAGGCTAAGGCTGCTTATTTCTCTTTGTGAAGTTTAGAGACTTTTCTTAAAGGGATAGCTCTGCCAAAAAAAAAGAAAATACCATTTATGAATCCTGATTGACTTACTGCACATTCTTCAATTGTCCAAGCTGCTGTTAGATAGAACATAAATGATTATCAGTGAATAACGCTCTTCACACAAAGCTATTAAATTGCTTAAAGGAGTCACACAAAGCCAATTTTCCACAAGCTAATATGATTCTTTAGGGTCTTAATGGAAAGTTTGTAATATAGTTTGTTTTAAAA
>JAUCNO010001091.1:6154097-6176076 GCA_032353835.1 Enteromius viviparus | reverse complement strand
AGATCAATAATCAACATTTGATCAGATATAACTGCAGGAAATATTGAGATGCATTATTCGAATGCTTGGCTAAAAAGTTGTGTCTTTAAAAAATCTTGAGCATGCTGCTATAAATAACTCAGTGGAATACAAAGAAGAATACAGGTTATTAAGAATACAAGCACAATTTCTCTTGTGCTTAAGACAATTAATAGCATCATTAAATTTACTAGGATTAGTATAATTAATTCAAGCTGCATTGTTATATAAAATAGTGATTAATAAGTGCTACTTTTTCATTTTTTTTTTTTCAACAGGAACAGCTTTGGTGGTCGTGTACCTTATTCTTCTGGCTTTGTATTTTTTTGCACCTGCTCCTCTTGGATGTTGAGAAAAAAAAAAGATTTTTCCTGATCTTTTATTGTTGACATGTTTTGAAGTCTTGTTTTTGTGTATTCTTGTCCTGGGTTGTATATATGGATGCTGTAAACATTTAGTGTATTACAGCATGTGAAGCATGCAATCTCTTACTTCTGAGGCAGACAGAAGCTGAGAGCAGTTTCAATGCGTTTATTTGAAAACGAGTCATATTTTACATTCACAAAAAAAGATGTAGAAAAACAAACTAATAAATTTTGTATTCCTTTCATGAATTTTTTTGAATTTGTGTATGTAATGAATAGCAGAGATGCAATGCGACCACCAGTTTGAACAAGTTTATTCATTCTTCGACAATAAAACACAACTGGAACACAAGTTACAGGTAACCGGTGAGTACCTTGAACATTTGCTGCACAACTGAGGAATCGAATTCCAGCGAGATCCCTCGTCTCAAAAGAAACACGAACGTAGGGACTCCCTTCACTCCATGCAGACTTGAGTGAAAATTATCGCTTTCTAGAAATAAATGGAGTTGTCACGTTCTGCATGACGCCCGTGTGACACGGCACCCTTAAATCCTGACCCATGCAAACAGAAATCCAGTCATGCAGAAAGAAACTGGCAGGTGGTGGGTGGGTAGGCACATCTTATGGGCCTGTGTGTGACCTAACGTCAGAAAGAAGCTTCAACAAATCAAAGTGTGTGTAATAAAAGCAATTATGAATCTTTTAACATTTCTCAACTACGTCAATTGCTGGTGCCTAATGTGTAGTTAAATAAATGGCCATGAACTGTAAGAGGTTAAAGAACCCAACAAGGCAAAATGCATTAACTAGCTTTTCTTGAAGTCAGCATAGTAAAAGATGCTCCGCTACATTATTGCTAAATGACAAGAAGGTTATCCGTTTTTCCTGTACAGTTAAACACAAGGCCCAAAATATCATTGGCATTGTGCTGACCAAATGGTTTTAAATTTAAATAGTTTTATTTACTGTAAATGCATCAAGTGCTAGAAAGCGCATCTTCGTTGTATTAGAAATTCAGGTCAGCTTTTTCTAGAATAGAATTTGAGAAATAATAAAGTGCTTTAAGCAAGGCTTTGTTTAATTTAGCACATTATCACATCTTGCTCAGTAAAGGCACTAGATCAATTAGATGTGTCAGTTTAAACATTGGGATGAGGGTTTGATTAAAGAAAAACATTTTATTTCAGATAAAGCATTAAAAGTAAGTTAAGGAGCACCTTGTTCACAGTGATGTAACGATTGGTTTACAAAACTGGGTGAAGCATGGGAACAGCTCTGCTATGACTGTACAGCTTTGTTGAAACATTACTTGGTCTGACGTTTGTGCCTTAAGTGCAGATGAAACTGCAGATCTAAAAGTCAATCTCTGTGGAAACTCATTTTGTTAAAACATTCAACTTTAACACTGTTTGCACCATTTCCACGGAAGTAAAATCCTAAATCACAATCCCAGGCATCAACAGTTCTGCATAAGTCTGTTCAGATATCCTGACAGTTAATTGCTAAATTAAGTCCCGATTACATCACTGCTGATTGAGTATTCATAAAACATAAATAATTCTTTGACAGTAGAGGAAACAGACTTAAGATACATCAATTAAAAACAACTCAACACATCCCCAATATCATTACTGAAGGCCAATAAATAACAATATTACAATCTCAAGAATGAAAGAAAAACAGCTTTCAGTCAGGTCACTGACCTGTAGTGTTGGAGAAAAGAGCCTTCTAATGGATATTTATGCTTTGTATTAATTTTCAAATCATTAAAAGGTGCATAAGCAAAAAAAAAGGCATCCTACAGTTTTGGGTTTTAAGGCGGGCTGTGTTAGGATGGGGTTCCTTAGTCGATTCTGTTCTTCTCGTCCACAAGCTGGTTTCAAGTGCCGTCGATCAGCTTAAAAAAAAAAAACCGAATTTAAATAAAAAAGGTACACACATAGTACATACACGATCTGTCTCTCAGGCGCACAGCTCCTTCGTCTCTTTATTTCAAGCGTTCAATGAGTTCCTGGGTGAGGCCCAAGTTTAGCAGCTGTATCGGGGTAAGTTGGGCCAGGTGCGGGAAGGCTTTGAGCAGACGCTCCCAGCACAGCTCCAGCAGACTGGGCACAACCAGCCAGATCTTAAACAAGGAACCAGTCCGCTTATTCTCATGGATGTTCACCACGCCGCCGTGGATGTACATGCAGCCAGCCTGAAAAACAAAATACAAGACATGTTAAACTTTAGCTGTGTAAAAGAAACTGTTGGTAAACTGGCATTAACAGCTGAATAAATGTCAATGTACGAAGATGACCAAAAACTGAACTGACCGGGGTAACAGCAGCACAGTGGAAGTACGCAGGTTCAGGCATCACTGCAGGTAGTTTATTCCACTGAAACGACTGCAGGTTGATTTTCCACAGGTCGTCCAGTATTACTTCACCATTGTAACCTCCACATATAAATACATCTGATACAAAAAATTAGGTGTTCAAATGCAGAGCTTTACGAAATGTCTTAAATTCGATGTGTATGTTTTTAACTTCTTACCATTTTTTATTTGTACACAACTATGACATCTCCGAGGGGCGGGATATCCTGAAAAAATTAAAAATGAATAATGAATAAGCATGTATTACAGTGAGCTTTCTTTTGTCAAATTTCTGAAGTTGAAAACTGCATTACTGACCTATTCTTTCATGAGGCTTAGTTGTGATTTCCTCCCAGGAATTTGTTTCAAGGTTATATGCGTGTATCTAACACAAATTTGAACATTTGTCATTTTTAATACACACACACACATATACATATACATATACATATATACATATATATATATATATATATATATAAAGAAATTGAAGTTACACAGATATTTCATGAGCAAGCCCATTAGTTCCAGTAAACAAATTATGTCGTGTAACATCTTTAAAACAAAACAAATACACTAATACAACTCTAAAAATAAAAAGCAAGAACCAAAACTAAAATAAAATAAACTTCATGCGCAAGGTCGTGTAATACTGACTAAAATGGTGATTCATGGAAACATTTGTACCTTGTCTAATGGGTAGGAAGTCCAGGAAGTTCCCCCTCCTAGAATATATATCCTCTGTCCATCATGGGCTATCTCATGCCTATATCTATACGAAACAAATTTTGCAGGAAGTTTGGCATATCTTCTCATAGACTGACATTTTAGTATCGGTTTAGCTACCCTAGCTTGATTTAAAAATAAAATCAAAAGGTCAAAATTCACTTACCGCTCCTCAGGCAGGTCGTCTGGAGGGTTGTTGGGTTTCAGATGAATCCACTCACGTGTCGTCAGATCTAGTCTGTGGAGATCTGTGCTGTAGATGTAGCCCGTCGTACCTCCAAATACATAGAGGAAGCCGTTGATTATGGCCATCGCCTGCAAAACAAAACAGGGATCACTAAATTCATCAACGCAGTTAGTATGCTTACTATTAACTTGTTTTCATAGGTTACATATATACTCATGTATAAAACAAATATGTACCTGTCCATATATTCGATTGGGTTTCTTGCCCCTGCAGTTGAGGAGGGACCAACGTTTGTATTTAACATTGCAGACATGAACATCATTTCCGTTGTTTTCCCCAAACGGGATTCCAGTCCCGCCAAACACAAGCAGGTTGTTTCCGTGCAAAACAGCTGTTAGATGTACACAGAAGATGGTCCAGTGAGATAAGAGGTTTAAAAGACCTGATTTACTGGTAAAAGATGTGTGGGAAGCAAAAGCAAGAGAGAAAAAACAAATACAAACAAAAAAGCGAGACCTAAAAATAATCAAAAATAAAAAATATTTCACAATTATATACTAAAACAATGTTACTGAAACGTAAACAATACTATATATATTCTACTAGATCAAAAAATACCTGACATTGAAGCCAGTTCAGTAGGCATAAAACCTTCGGTGCGGATCTGTTGCCATGTTCCTGTGGCAAAGTGAAACCTCCACAGCTCCCTGAACAGTGGATAGTCTTCATTCTCCGAGCCGCCTGATTCGTCGTAGTCGGGGTTGTATCCTCCGAACACGTAAAGGTTGGTGTTGTCAGCCACACAGCGATGGCCGCTCCGGGCTGGAGGGGCTCTGTGACCTACAGAGACAGAGAGCAGCCTAATGATGATGAGACTAAGATAAATAGCTACACAGCTCAGAAGCGTGGCGAAGATGAGAGGTCCTCACTGGGTTTGTCTTCAAAGAAAAGATATAAGCTGGATTTGAACTGGAATTATTCTGAGTTAGCAACATAAAACATCAGCAGGAAAGAAAATGGGTGATTAAAGACAAACGAGTTCACCTGTGAAACGAAAACGGTGTTGTTAATTTAGTGACAACATATTAGCCTCTATGATTTAAATACATTTAAAGGTTGTTGGAAAACAAACATAAAAAAATGTATTTAAGATATAAATTAGATGAACATACTCATTTTTAATTAGATCAGCAATATTATGAATAAGGTGAGAAACCCAACCACAACCTTCCTACTTGAAATGAACACTTGAGGCTGTAAATTAAAACTTGAGTAAGCTTCATAATCTCCAACCAGTTTTATTCAAATTAATTGCAGTAGAATTTTAGGACGGGATATTAAGATGGACAGATGTGGAAGCGACCTGATTCAAGAATCAGGATTACCTTGGATGAACTTCCTTCTGTTAGGCAAAGCTTTAGACTGTGCTCTTGTATATCACATATTTGTTCAGTGTCAGATACATACACAAAAGCAGAGCATACATATAGGTAACAGTGACAACAAAAACCCCAAATTTAAACAACTACTAGATAAAATCCTCATAAGACCCTTATTTTTTGGCAAGACCTAGTAAACTAAACATTTACGTCAAAGAAGCTATGCCCCCAAAACACAAGATACTCAAACATCTTAGCTAAAACAAGTCTGTTTCTAAATATATGCTTTATTCATTTTATTTCTTAATACACTTACTTAATGTAAATGATTCATATATTTACATTATTTTATATTATATAATATACATATACACACAATTGTTTTGCTGTATATTTATATATTAAGTGCTAGCAAAAAATGAATCATGTTAAAGGGCATCCAGCATAAGTTTGTTTACATAATCTGTACTGTGTATATTTATTATTTATATATAAATGCCACAGGCATGTATATACTTGTATATAAATTTAATAATAAATATATCTTTTCTAAATATATAATGTATTTGTGTGTATTTGCATATACATAAATAAACAGTACACATACATTAGGCTTAATAGTTTGACAGCACTAATATTATATATATATATATATATATTGTGTTCAAAACTTTGATAAGTTGGTTGATTCATCTTATGAATCTCTGAAAATAATTGACCTGCAGACTCCACATGTCCACTATGATTCACAGCACGTGCAAACTAGGAACCTCACCCTTGCAAATTTCTTGCCAGTGAATTTGCCTTGAAACCCGGACACTGCACCTGAGTGAAAGCATCACAGGGATGAGCTAATAAAGATGGGAGGGAATTAAAAAAAAAAAAAAAAAAAAAAACTGACACAAATCAATACAAATAAAAAGAACCAATGCACCTCACTCACACCAGACGAATACTTTGACCTTTTCTGTTTGTTTTTTTTAACACCCAAGCCATCCTGCCCCAGCTTTGCCCCCCAATGAAAGCGTAGCAGAAAGAACCCTGGCGAAAGAGTGGCTGCCTTTTTTTTTTTTTTTTTTTTTTTAACACCATAGTGAGGAAAAGCAGTTTTGAAGAGAGGGAGGGTGGGAACAGCATGGGGAGGCCTCCAGATTTGCCATGTGGGTTCTCTTTTTTTGAAGTTCAGTTAAAGGCAGATTTTGCCTATTACCCACCTTCTCTTAAAAACCTGTTAGGGATCCGTAGACTGGGGCAGGGCTGGCCAAGGAGTCTTCGAGCTTGTACCCAGGAAACTCTCTTCTTAGAGCCTGTTACCACAATTACCGCAGTCAGACAGACAAAATAACAACAACAAAAGGACAATGGCAAAATGAAGGACAACATAAACTAACACCCTGCACAACAACACTCAAGGGGTCAAAAAAATGGGTTTTTGGGAATAGAGAAAGACTAAATGTACAATAAAGGGAGTAATGTTTTTTTTTTCTTTCTTGGCTATTGCACATGTTGCTTAAACTGTGGGACATGTGCAATAGCCCAAAAAAAAAAAACATTAGGAGGCTCAAAATATATTTAAGAGTTAAAAGTTATGACAGAAAATTATTTTCCCCATAAGCAAACCCAAAATATTTACATTATTCATACAAAACAGAAGATGTCATATTGTTTGAGTCAAAAACAAATTCCTTCGGGACATTCAAGTTTATCTTCTCTAATTAAGATATTAGATGTTACAATTTTGACACTGTTATTTATATGTGTGTGTGTGTAATATATATATATATATATATATATTTTTTTTTTTTTTTCAATAATTTAAAATTTTTGCAAAGATAATATTACATGAATCAAACGTCACATACATTTACAAGGTTACAAAAGCGCTTTCAAAAAATAAATTGCACTTAAATAAAAAAAATAAAAATCCTATAGAGAACAGATACTTTAAGTGACAAAGTTAAAACTATAATATTGTAAGAAATTATTACAATTTAAAGAGGGATTTAATTAGGTTTTACACACCACGTTACCAAATAATATGTAATTATTTTGTCCTGTGCATTTGTTATTTTCACAGAGACTAGAAATTCATACACAAATAATAATTCAGAGATTAACAAAATGTAGACTACATTCACTATGCAAACTTTAGTATTAAATCTATGACTATTATTTCTATTAAATAAAATGATATACAGCTTTCATGCCCACTGGAAGTCTGTTTAATGTACTGTGTTGATACATCTGAATTCAATGTTTGGATAACTTTGAAAACACTGATAACTGGGGTTTGCAATTTTCTATTGGCACCACAGAAAGTAAAACGATGGTTGCACACCAGTGATGTTTGCAGTTGCTAAAGTGTTCTGGGCTGTTAGAAGTCAAAAGTCACCCGAAGTGTGAGGAAAGACAGTAAACCCCTTCAAAAGACAACCGGAAGAGGACCACTGAAGACATGAAAACTGCAGACTATAACAGCACGTATTACCAAAGACACTTCAGTATTACTGCTGTACCAAGCAAGTCACATGGTTAGATTTGAGGTTTTTAAGATTGTCATATGCAAAACAGCATCTGAGGGAAACATTTACAATAAACCAGCTTCCTCCAGGCCAGAAGTGTGAATTGTACATGACGCCCAGCAGCCTAAAAATGCATGCTTAGAACAGCCTTTGTGTAACATTCTGCATCTGATGTGATCCGTGAAGCCTGTGACAAATACATAATACGTGCTCACTGTAGATGTTTTAACCACTCATTATATACAAACAGGAAGGAGGATACAGATGGGTAGAGCTGCAGGCTATGAGATTGGTGGATGAAGATTGTTAAATGTCCTAAAGTGGCATTGCAGCACTGTTTTAATGCACTGCAGCTACAGAAACAATTGCTGCGTATGTCTTGCAGATGAAAGATAAAAAAAAAAAACAAAGCACAGAATATTTACAATGACTTTGAGTAGAACCAGACTCCATGACAAGAGCTGGGCTTTTATTTACTCACGAAAGCATATTTACTTATATGCTGATCTGTGGCACTAGTTAACAGTCCAAACAAACGACCAAGTGAAATACATCCCTGAACTATAAACATTACACTAAACACAGAGTAATTCTGTGTATAAGCCTTGCCACATCCATTCTTTTTACTGCTGGTGTGCATTAAAAACCATTTAGTCAAACATGCAAACAGAATCTAACTTCACTATTTAATCTGGAAATATAAATAAATGTTTTAGTTACAAATCTAGCCCATTGCTAGGAAGTACAAAACGATAGCAAACAGGTTTTTTGTGTAGGGTTGAAACGAATCTGAAAACCAAGTGCATGAGTTAGAGTTAAAAGCATCAACAGTTAACGTTACTATAAATGATATAAACTAGAGAAGGTGCCAATATAGATTTTTAACACTAGCAGAGCTTAGACTTCACTTGACAAGCTGATCAAATTGTTTATAATAAAAATAAACAAGGAAACGCTAAACGCATATATAATAGCAGTACAAATATTCCTATCACTTCTTTACATTCAGAAATAACTCTGACAGCTGTAACTCAAATGCAAATAAAATTGTAAAGCTAGATCCACAAGCTATTGGTATTTAATACAGCTTTTTGACAAGAAAAACGAAGATAAATTGATGCCTGCAATGCACACAGCCTTTTTTCAAATATAACATGCGATAAGCATAATAATAACACGTGAATTTGTGAAGTTTGTAATCAAAACAAAGCCATTAGCGACACTGCTAACGCTAGATGCTAGCAGCGCAGGAGGAGTGAAATATAAAATAACTGTGTTTTATTTTAATATTAAAATACACAGAAAACGGGTGTTTCTGGAAGAAATTATGCTACTGCTATGTGCTTAATTCAAGCTGTTAACGGAGTCCTCACTGACCTGCGGCTCTTAGCGGAGGCCTTCCAGACAGCCGCTCAAACTGATTGAGTCTGTCCGGGCTGTGCGCTCCTTCTGCGGTAGACATCGCTCCAGAAATCACGCTGAAATCATCCACCTACACGCACTCGCAGACGACGGGGCTTCCTTCAGCAGACAGAGGCGAGCCGCAGAGCATAACTCAGCCCATTCTCGCCTGGAAAAGACGTTTAAAATGAAATAGATGAACCTGACCGGATCTCCTTTGCAATGAACGTGAAGGCAGAAACGCTGGTGAAAAATGGCCACAAAAAACGCAAGCTATGAAAATAATCAGATATAATTGGATGGTGTTATGCTTTTCAAAATAAAAGTCTTCATAATAAACCTTCAGTCGACGTAATTTTTACAATAATGGGGCCAAGTAAATAAAACAATAAAATGCTGGGTCTTTTGAGTTTTGTTTAACTTGATCAAAATACTTTAAGCAGACCCAAAAATGTCCAGTCCTAAAAAATGCTGTAGCTTTTTGCATAAACTGTATTTTTGCTAAAAAAATATTGAAAAAAATAATGGCATGTCAATTGTCATACATTCATTATTAAATTAAGGGTATCTATTATTCACTAAATTAGCAAAATAGGGACTGTTTACCTGAGGAAAAACTTTGTTTGTAGAAAGGTGTTTTTTTGTTGTTGTTGAAAGTGGTCAGTTAGTAAGAATTTAGTTAGTAAGAGACGTACGTTTATATAAGCAATACTTATATATGCTTTAGAAAGCATCTTTCCTGCATGCATAAAGACTTGTTCACTAGACTTAACTAGTCTTTATACACACAGGAAATATTCATACTTTAAATAAATATTTTTTTATATGTAGAGAACGGGGTCACATTATTAATTTGAAAATCTCACAACAAGATTATTTCAATTGCACACAAACCATTTTAAACATCAAATTTCACAATGTACTTGCTAAATAATCCTGCATATTAGATAGGCCTGTATTTGAGAAGGCACTTAAGCATGTAAAATCACAAACTGCAGTCTTATTTTCTTCCCATGAATGCCACAGAGTTAATTTTTCTACTTCAAAATCCACTGCTTCAAACACCAATATGAGACATGTCTTAGTGTGGTTATTTTTGTTGACAGCCAACTCAAGGCCAACAGCTTGCATCTCAGCTGAAAGAATCTACTCACAATGAGTTGGACTAAATACAGAAAAACAAATGTCTCTTTCATAAACTGATAAACGTTATCTGTCACTGCACTCCTGTCTCTATAGCCTCCTAACAAAGAATTCATAATTCAGTCCCCATATTTACAAACTGTATATGTGGTTAACCATATAGTTTTGAGTTTATTTGTGTCTGATTAGCATAACATAATGTTAATGAGAAAATACATGTAAACAAACAATGTTTTGGAGTGCAGCTGTATGGCGCAATGTTAGTTCTGAGGTAACTGTTAATGCATTTAAACTATTATAATGTTTGATGGCACTGTCATCAAAATAAGATATTTAAAAAGGATAGATAGATTCTTAACCGGTAAACACGGCGCATTTAGCTACGGAGGGGGCGGAACTGTGTAAAATGTTGATAATTGATATTTTGCAGCGGGAGGGTTTTGAGGCAGACACCGAACATGGCGGCGCTCGGCAGCCGTGCAAATCGCCCAGAAAACGGCGAAAAACAAAGCAAATCTCCAATCGTATCTCCCCAGAAAGTGCGAGAACTTCTCAACGAAGGGGTCGCTTCGGAGGACAACGTGTTAAATTGGTAAGAGGTCCGCTGTAATAAGAAAAAAAGTTGCAAAAATGTGAGAATGTGTGCGAAGAAAATGGCAGGGGCGGTGAACAATTTAGCAAAGAGATAAGTTTCTACTGTAAACCCTGGTGGGAAATTTAACTGACACGGTAGTTGTGTTTGGGAATATGGGAGACGATCCAAAATAAACATTAACTGATGCACACTGCTTGGGAAATCGTAGTTGAAGAAGACTAACGTTACCAGTTAGACTTTAGACTAGAAACAAACCACGTTACCAATCTACCTGTCAACCTGTAACGTTAGCTAGTTTTCTGGTTGATATATCTTCTTAGACCATCAACAATGCAGCTACTCATGGAGCTGGCTTTTGAAGCATGGCAGTTGAACCATCTTTTAAAAAAAAAAAAAAATCTTAAATATATTTTTCTGCAGGATGATGCATGATTGATGGATTTTTTGGGGCTAATGCATGCATGTCTTTTTCCTGTTAGAATTAAAGAAGTGCTACGAAGGCACTTTCTGTTTATGCCTGAACAAATGTGGATTAACTGGAACATTGGCAGAATAGTTTATGTATAACCCTTTGACTTTCTTTCCCGTATCTCAGTTCCCAGCAGGATACAAACACACCATCTCCAAATGGCCTTGGGAAAGCTCCTTGTGAGGCAGCAAACAAAGAAGCATTTTTCAACAGAGTAGAATCCTACTCTATATCCTTTTGAGCATTGCTTGATGTGAGAAGCACGCAATCAGTTTGGGTTGCATAATAAATTGCATTCCTGGTATAGATTAATCATAAACTCAGCCCATTGATTTCAAAGGGTTGCATCACACATCTACTGGGATGATTGTGATTCAACTCTGCCAGACAATCTGTATTGAATAAAAACATCGTTTTAATCTGACTTAGTCACCATGAAATCAGAACTGACAGTTCTTTTTTGGACAGAGTGTTTCAGGGTGTATTATTAATATTCTGCCCCACATGTATATTTTAAAATAACATTAAAAAAAAGACACTGGTCACTCACTGCTTTTTGAAAAATTCATCCTTGACATAACCACTGTTTGAAATGGGCCGGGAAGCCCCGTGTGCTCTCACCGCTCAGATGTGCACGGTACGGCTGGGTCAATGTAGACTGTGACATGCTGAAGTGTTCTAGTTGCCAGGCTTTCCTCTGTGCATCAATCCAAGCAACCCTTGACTTCCAGAAATGTGAGTTTTGAACTATTTATATTATAGAGGGAACCTATATTGTGTGTCTGCACACATTCACTTATTTATTTTTCCTTGTTTAGATGAAGGACGGATTTCGGAGTTGCTACAGCAGCTTCAAACGCAACATGAGAAATTCTGTTCATGGCCAGATTTTCCATGTCCAGGTATCTTGAGAGGTCTATTAGTCTGTCTGAAATCTTAATCCGACACATTGCTTATCAATACTGTTATTTGTTTTCTAGATCGCTTCTGGATGGTTCCTATTAATGAGCCTACGGTATTACTCAGTGCCTTTCTAGACCGTTACAAGAGTGCCTGCCTTCTAGAACAGCAACTGCCTGCTATGAAGCCAGAGCAGCTAAAAACCATGGTATGATGTCTAATTTTAAAGGAAAGTCAAGAATTATTCTTCTGTGCATTCATAATTTGTCTGGGGTTTTTTTCTCTGCAGACCTTGAGTGAAGATGTAATAAGTGTCCTACTACAGCTGATTGAAGATGAACAAGTAAAACAGGGTGGTTCTCCTTCTAAAGTCTCAACAGATCCACTCTCTATACAGGTGGCAGCGTGTATCATAGCTCTTTGTGGTTGGGCAGCCAGGTGAACATCCAACCAGTGACCTTTAATCTTGGTGAATTTTCTGCTAAACTTTAGTTTCACCTAGCTCTTTGCTGTGTTTCCATTTTAGTCCGTCCCTCCATGCTATGAATCTGCCCATCCTCACTTGTTCGTACTGCATGAGAAAGGTAGGAATGTGGAACTTCTATCAAATGGAGACCGTTTCAGAGAGCGAAAACCCTCCACCGTCTCCAACATTTAGTACCACCTTGACTCCATCTCAAGGCACAAGTGGGGAAAAGGGGACGCCCCCCTCACCATCCCAGTCCCCCACTCCATGTCGCATGAAGCTGCGTAGTCAAGACTCTACACGCTCTGAGCAGGTGGGTGACATTATGCAGTATATATGGATATAGTAAAAGTTTAAGCGTGCGATTTTCTACACAATCTAACTGGAAATGCCCATTATATTCCTTCCATACGATGTTAACCTGCATATAGATGGAGAGCACACCATCTCCACAGGTCCACCGCGCCAGAAGCAGGGACTCCCCTATCCCTCATGAGGAGCTTCCCAGCCCTCTGTCCAGAGCCAAGAGACCCATGACGCGCAGCAGGGGCCAAGGAGAAAACCTGACTGTGGATGTGGCGTCCAGTCCACAGCGAAGGACAAAGCGGCCACGTCTCTCCTCTGCCAGTGGCCCTGTAAGGACAAACTATTATAGTTTTTAAAGATATATTAATAACAACTATTATTTTAATGCTATATTACTATAAATATAATTGTAGAATGATATTATATTGTTAAATACATTTTGGTTGTATGAAAGCTGAAAGAATAAGCTGAGTAAATAATCTTTCTATTTATATAGGGTTTGTTAGGATTGGACAATATTTGGCCAAGATGCAACCATTTGAAAATCTGAGGGTGAAAAAGAAATCACCTTTAAAGTTCTTAGCAATGCATATTACTAATCAAAAATTACGTCTGTTTTGTTTTTCTCTTGTAGGAAGGGCTCTTGCACAGAAATGTGTTTGACCCAGTAGCCCAGCATAGAGACTGGTGTCCTTGGGTGAGTGTGGAAGGAGAAGAGGGCAATCTAGATGGCTCTGTCTTAGTTGGCTGCGAGGCTGAGCTCCCTCAGCCAGGCTGGAAAGCAGTACTTACTCTGTTCTTATCCATGAAGAGAAGCCTCAGTCCAGTGGGGGCCTTTCCATCTCAGGTGAACCAAATACGACTCTGTATTGTGCCAAAGCAATAATTTTCATCATTCTAATGCACTGTTTCGTTCTTCCATCCAGGGTCCTTATGACAAATCAAAAAGGGTGTTTTCGATATTCCGACAGTGGCAGGTATCTTCCTCATCCCAGTAAGTTGTTTCAGAAGGTGGACTGGGAAACCCTGGTGATTGGTGCTCTGTCCTTTGTAAAAATGACAGTGGTTTTCAGAGTGTTTCTTGATCGAGTGAGTCTTGTTTACAGTATTGGGTTTGGTTGGGAAAAGGACAGTAAATCCACACGGATCAAGCGGCCTGTGCTGAAAGACCTTGGCTTGGAACAGAGTTCTTCTCAGAAATTGTAACTTTACCACACTGTTTTGAATCTGGGCCTGTCCATTTGGTATTTGAACATCAAAAGACTGACGCATGGACAGCCAAATAGTCCTTGCCACCTCCCCCGGTATGAGACTTCATAAGATTTAGCCTAAATTTAGGGGAAGCTTTAGTGAAGCTTCAAGAACAACACTGGGAGACATTTTAGTTGTATTAGTGCTTTTCACATAATAGTTTAGCTGAGGAGAACTAGTGTTTTCTGCATTGTATAAGTAGTTATATTTACTTCCATAAATGTGAATGAGACATTTTTAAAGCTGTTTGTCACCTTTATCATCTTTTACCCAAATGCCAGCTGAAATAGATGCCATATTTAGAAAAGAGTGTTCAATGATTTTGTTTTTTTGATTCACTTTCTCTGGAAGTGCTGCTTGTAGTGCATCATGCATGTCATTTTTGTGCATGTCTGCCTAAATTTAATAAACATTTTCGTTTTGCTGGTTTTCACTATGTATGTCGTTTTTTTTTATTATGCGGATACTCCACCTTTTTAACATTTGACTCCTATGGCTTGTAAAATCTTATGATCCTAAGAAACAAGAGAGAGGAGAATTTTTTTTTTCGTATTTTAGTTCCAAAATTGATAATTAAAGCTGTTTAAAAACAAATACCCGTACATACAAAATAAGTAAAAGCCTTAATAACAAAGGTCATTGCCCCAACTATCATCCTAGAACAACTACAAATTTACGTATTTACTACAAATGTGAATCGTCCGCTGCTTATGACGTAGCCCGAAACGCCGCATAGAAGGAGGGGGGACACCTTTCGTCGCGCATGCATGACGTCATCGGCGGAGGGATAGATAGCTGTGAGAGAGAGAGCAGTGCGGGCAGAGGACTACCAGTACTATCCGCTGCGGACAGAAAGTGGAGGGCGAAAACTCTCGGAACGACAGTTTGCCGTATGCCAATGTGCAAAAATATACAGTTTCGGTAGAGGCCAAGGGATCGAGAATCAGTCGCAGAAGATTCGAGCTTCAGTCATCGGAAAGAGGAGTGTATAAAGATGTCGTCTCCAAGTCCGGGCAAAAGACGAATGGACACCGACGTGGTGAAACTGTATCCTTTAAAATATAAACAACACAATTACTGTAACGCGGTAGCCGTCAAATAGCTCCAATATTCACGAAAACGGCCCTAAAACGCCTCTCATACTGCTTTAAACCCATTCTGGGCGCCCGTCTGGTCTGAAAAACAGTTGTCAAAGCCTGTATAATGGTTTATTGGATGATGATCAGCTTTTGACGACAAAAGTGTTTTGATGGTTGTCAGTGCGGCCAGCAACAAAGCCAAGATTCATAAACGTTAATTTCTCAAATAACACAACTCAGCCTAGAAATCAGATTTTTCTCGACGGGATTTGTTCGTTGTCAGCGTTCAAAGGCAGAAATGTTGAGGATTATTTATAGCAGATATGTTGCTCTGTGTCCTTTGAGTGTTTTGTCATCGCTTTTCTATTCAAATCCACACCAGCGCTTGACATCCACAGGATAAAAACACATATTTGTATAGATACCGATCGGATATCGATATTTATATGATATCTAACAAAACCAGACGTGTTTTTTAACACAATAGTGGATGTTACTGTGCATTTGGCCTGCTAGCGAGCTAGCACAACCTCACAAGCCAGTTATTTATTTATTTGTTGATTGTTTTTGTTGCCGTTTTATCATCAAAACAGACGTTTGTTAGTCTTTCAATGCATTTGAACGCGAATTTAGTTGTATTACACGAAAACAACGAGATCGTCGCAGATTTTGGATTTAAATATAGACGTTATAAAATGCTCTTCAAATAACAACAAATGACATAAACTTCATTCGCCGTGTTTGTATATTCCTGTCCGACTGTCTTTCTTTTGCATACAGGGTCCATTTTGTTTTTCTGGCTTTTGTTAAGCTCGAATGTTCTCGTTTGGGGGTTAAATCTTTTGACAGGAAATTTAGCCTGTTTTTCTTTTATTATCTTTTCTAGTTTTAAAGCTATTGAGAACAAGGGAAGTTGTTGTTGCTGCAGTAGCTGGGTGCAGATGTTTGTCTCCATGTCACTAGTCTATAAGAACAGATTTAGTTTATATGACATAACAGAAAGTTTTGTGGAGTTGTTTGTCGTCCGCTTTTCCTCAAGTGCCTGTGTGTAACGTAACATGCCTTTTATTCCTAATGTGGTTTGGCTGTGCTGTCAGGGCTGTGTTTTGTTGAGGTTTTTGTCTATCTAAGCATCTAGAACACGCAGTCATGTTGGTCTTCTAAACGTTTGGTTGATCATTTATAAAGTGCTGTTATGTCGATCTGTTTTAAACAAAAGAAACCCGCGTATAGTTTGCTTTAAAGCTCAACAAAGTTGTCTTGCTTCTGACGGTCTTATGTACGATCATGGCGTCTATATATAAATATAAAAAAACTAAATTATGAAACACTCTTGTGAGATATTTGCAAAGTCCTGAAAGGCTCTGGGAATGTCTCGTTATGTTTTTGTCTCGAGCAGTAGGAACTAGCCTTATGATTGGCCACTCTGTTACTACCCGGAAACTGCAAGTAGGTGGGATTAAACTGTGAGTTGAGTGACAGTATTTCCTAGTTAAAGTTGAAGTGTGTGTTTTTTGTTTTTTTTTATTCCGAAAAATACTCTTTTCCTGTTTTAATATCAATTGACATTTGTCAATAAGCTATTATTATTTTAATTTCTCTAGAAGTGTGAACAGTGTAGTTGTCAAAACAGTGCTGTTTGTAGGGATGACCAGCAACCAATGGAGTGTGGCAGTCGAGTATTAAATATTGTTTATATTAAAATATTTTTGACATTTGCTACCTTTTATTTGGTAGGTGAAGTGGGGGAGAGAGATTGGGAAAGGTCCGCAAGCCGGGACTTAAACTCGGGACGTCCCAACACAAGGTTTTTGATGGTGTTGTTGTAGCTATAAATTTGCATTATTTATTTATTTTTTTTACATATTTCTTAAATTGTGTTCAGCAGCAGAACTCCTGGTGGAAAACTTACATTACCAATCATTTTTCAGAGAAATCTCCACCAATCAGAAGCTAATCAAGCCAAAAGAACCGCCCACTCCCATGAAGCACTGCGAATTACATAAGTCCCCTGCAGTCTCAAATTAATTTAGTTTTTGTATGCATAATATGCATATTTTATAATAAGCATGAAATATATTATTTACATAAACAGGATCTTTTAGTGACATAGTAATTTATGGTTGTTATTGTTTTAGATTGTCGTTTGCAGTGCTTCTTGGGATTGTTGTTCTTCCCCTCTGAAAGCTGAGAGTACACAGTCTTGTATTTTTGATTTCAGATTTTAATTGGGGCCGATTGGAATCTCAACACATCTAAACGCGAGGAAACAGGAGTCTACAAACTCATTTCAAACTCTCGGGCGTGACATGTCATTTGCGCGCAATACAAGCACTCGCGCGCATAAAAAGTCATCTGGGTCGCAATTTAAGCACTCGCGCATGATCAATCCTGAGCTCGACCTTCTCTCACAAGCTCGCGCGAACAATTTTATTTTTGTCAGTCGTGGGGCGGGGCTTGCTGTTTTAGTTGAAATCTCAAATGTCATTGGTTACTCCCCTTTTCCGGAAGTCAGTAGTGGATGCCTGTTATAAGGTGATTCACTCACTTGATTTGAGACATGGCATTGGACCATATGTTAGTTATTGTTTCATTGATTTATTTTGCCTTTATTTAATGTAATTCAATGTATTGTTCAGAGTAGATCTTTTTCAGATACTTTATTGATACTTTTTAAATACTTAAGGTATAAAATAAGTGGGGAAACACTTCTGCAAACAAGGCACTGTTGTGCCCCTATAAGTTTGAGGGTGGAGTCATCTGTTTATAAACCAATAGCACCAAAGGAAACCTGTTCGGTGGCGCTATTGGTGCAGAAAATACACACTCCTGGAGGTGAGGGTAGAGGTTAAAGGTGGAGGGCTTTAATTACTACAAACAGCTGATGGCAGGGGCAACTTTTTTAAAGCCCTTCAAGCAGGTGGCAAGCGCAACCTAAAAGTTTCCTCTTAAAGTATTTAAAGGAAGTTTGGAGGTGGAATACACACACACACACATAGATAATTACAGTAATGATGTAATTTAGTTCCCTGTATTATTTTGGTCTGCTGCATCCCACAAACCTTTCACGAGGAGAACAAGGTCACTTTAATTGTCCAGACTACCTGTTGGCTCACTAATTAATGGCAAGTGAGATGAGCCTAATTGCTCAAAACTGCTTGGTTTGGTGAGGTTTGTCACATTTAAATTAGCTTAATCATGTTAGAATTTATTCACGGGATCTAGGACAGCTATGCAACAATATGGTGGGTGGACGGTCACATTTCTGTCATTGCAAAACACATGCAAAGCATCCCACCCTCCCCCAGAATACACACTGACAGCCATGAGAAAACACAACTTAAATACCCAATTCCCTTCGGGGGAAACCGACAGACATCTGACAACTGGGAGCAGGTTTCCAAAGTGCCTTTTGTTGCTTGGGACAAGTGCAACTGGGATATGGAGCTTTCCATGCACAAGTTGTTATCCTTCTGAAATGCACACCTTATGAAGGGCAAGCAGCAGGGCCGTTTAGAGTGAGAGAGAGAGTTGCTGTTATGATCGGACAGTGCGATCCGCGCTCGTTAATTTGCTGCAGGCACCAGAGAGCTGTGGATCTGGAGCAAGCTCAACTGGGAATTCACAAAATGAATGTCAGAATGACCTCGCCGTGCCGAGCTGCCTTAAGCACTTCCTAAGCTCGAGAGAGAGAGAGAGAGAGAGAGAGATGATGACCCGTCTTTGACATCACCAGATACTTCTGAAACGTGTTCGAGCAGGTCAGGGCTGGCTGTTGGCTTTGATGGGGCAGCATGGAATAGCATAATGTCAATATGTTGTGTAACATCTGTTGCACTTCTTATTAAGCCTATTGCCTGTTCACTGAGAGATGTAGGTCTTTTGAATTTATTTATCTGGAGCTCAAAGACCTCCTGATTTAATCAGTGTGGACTGAGCTCTTGTGGTTCTAATCGCATGGGTTTTTTTTCTCACTTTGCCAAACCACGTCTTGATCTAATTAACCAGAGCAACTGTAACCAAAGTGCTCTAGTTTACAAGGTCAGTTTACGGAGTGTAATGATTTGTTATCATGAAATCATTACTAATATTTCACTGAGCACCTCAAGAGTTTGACAAAACTTATTGCTATTATTATTTCGATCTACATAGATTTCTCTGTGCTTGATATTTGGCCTAACTTAAAATATATATTTGGTAAAACTAAACTATTGCACATCATTTGTACTATGAACATGGTTTATTATGTGAAATATGACTTCTGTTTGCTGAATGACTAAACAGAAAATTTTTAAATTGATATATAAATCAAGTTTAAGACTAAGGTTTACTTGTGCAGTTATAGTCTGTATATAATGGTCTGTGTAATCACATTTTTAAGGGATTAAATATGCTGTGTGTCACTTATGTTAATCAAAAAGCAAATGAAAATGAGATGATCATTCATGACTCTTGACTGAATAACTTAAGCTTTAATACCAAACACTGTATATTTAATTCATATTGAAGGCTATGCAGTGTTTTATTTTTACATTTGATTATTCCTTTTTAGACTTGAATTGCACAGCTGAACAGACTTACTGTACCAAAAAAAATGTGTATTTTGTTTTGCATCTTTGTATTTTTTTTATACAAGTTACTTATGTACATAATAGATGAATCTATGCTACAATTGCATTACCTTTTAGTTCAGTGTGGTCTGATTTCAGTCTGACTAGAGAAAAAATATTTTAAGATGAATTTATTTACTCAAACTAAAATTTACATAAACGAATATATTAAAAAACCCTCACCAAGTAAATGGGAGAGGAAGTTAGGAACATCCCAGAAAACACCCTAGCATTGACCAGATGATATTTTGAAGAGACAAGCAAATTTTCAGCAAAAAAAAATCTATTTTTAAATTAAGTTTTAGTGTTTGTTGTCACTGTCTCTATAGAAATATATAACACACTGAATCTGAACATAATAAAAGTCTCTTAAATTCATTTTTTCTCAGCAGTGGTTAAATTTTGTGTAGTGTCATGCTGAATAGCCTTTCACAAAGTACAATCTCTTCAGCCCAAACATCTACTTTACTTGGCATATTAAGTATAAAAAGTGTTCTGATTATGCCATGTCATGCAGCTTTTCATTGTGGCAAGCACTGTTCAGCATTCAGAAGGCATAGCCTTTTTTGATTGGATGACTTGCGGTGGGTTTGATCATTGTATATCAAGGTATGCTCTTAACACAAGTGCAGCAGCTCCGTGACTACTTGCACAACTCATTGATCTGTAATCAGGGCACTTTTGTGCTGGATTATTGTGAATTTACTTGTACTGTGAGCAATAGTTTGGCAAGTAAGAGCATTTAGGGCCTGTTTAATAGTCTGCATAATGGCCAGATTCTACATGTTCTTTGAATATGCAAACACATCAAATATCTAGGTGCTCCTATTGTGTTGTCCTTTTTTAATATTGCCTACTAAGAAACAAGCAGAGGATTATAAATTGAAAGCAAGTCTCCTTTAGGAATGCCAAGTCTTTAGACGAGCAAACAAAGGCCACATAAGTGATTTTGCACAGGAAAAATACAGAGATTGACTGTTAGTTACAAAGACGATTACGCAATCCCACCTTCCAGGAGATGCCCAGCCATCGCTGTTTGTAAAAAAAGATTTGTTAATTGAAGTGAGCTCAGCTGTACGAGGCTGTTGGTTGTAAAACTGCTGTGTTTCAGTCATGTTGTCGGCCTGGAGGTTTGTAATAACACTTCAGCGCCATGTATGTGGCGGCGAGGGGGAGGGGGATTCCTAGTGTACCAGCATCCATTGTTTGGCTCGGCTACATTGAGGCAGGCAGCAGCGAAAGTTTTCTGGGGCCCTTGCCAGCATGGAAAACCAGGGACATTAGAAATGCCCCCTGTGTTTGTTGGAGTGTATCGGATCCCTGTGGTGCTGAGGCAGAGGCCCCGGTGTGTAAGACCAGTCGAGGGCTTTATCTGGTGCGATCAGCCTCTTTGTGCATGAGCTGACATCCGGTCTGCCCCAGCCTGCTTTCATATGCCCATGCAGTCTTATGGCTGCGCCGCTGCTGCATTAGTACCTGTCTGACGGCTCGATACTCCCCATCATTCGCATCTGTTTTTGCTGTTGAATTGAAATGGCTCTTAAAGGTTGATGCTTGGTGTCGGGTTTACCATGCATTGATATCCTGCAGCTCAACTAGAGGTAGAGGCAGGTAGAGCATGGAGCTAGCAATGTCAGCATCAAAGGTTTGATTTCCAGGGAATGTTTTCAAGTTATTTTTGATAAAATCGTAATCGTAAACGTAAATTTGCAAATGCAAAAATAAATAGTTTAATTTGCAGTCTGATATATGGCTATAATTGAACATTTCAAATTATTATAAATATATATATATATGCACACATTATATAAACAACAGATTTTGTTAAATATAGAAGTATATTTAGAAAAATTATGCAAATTATAGAAATGGAAATATATAAATGTAAATATTCTCAAAATATATGCAGTATTTGTTTTTAATTTTGATTAAATGTAATATATAAACATAAACCTGCGCCCTGGGCAATGATTCACTGCAATTGACACGATCCGATAAATATAATTTATTTATATATTATAAATTATTTTTTAATTGTATTACATAATTTTATTTATTAATTTGTCTTTTTGTGTATCTTTGCAATTGCATTAGCCATCTATTTTGATTGTATGGAAAAAAGTAGCCTAAACATTCTGCTAAGCGTCTTTTTTTGCGCTCCTCAGATGAAAACCGCTTTGTGTGTGTATATATATATCTATAT
>JAUCNO010001091.1:6128992-6152885 GCA_032353835.1 Enteromius viviparus | reverse complement strand
CAGTATAACTTTTCTATATTCATTTATTTTATTTCTGTGATTGCAAAGCTGAATTTTCAGCATCTTTTACTCTAGACTTTAGTGTCACATGATGCTTCAGAATTCTTGATATATTTTTTCTAGATGGAGGCAAAAGAACAAAATTCTTTTTAATAGATTTTTTTTGTGACATTGCCAAAAGACTTCACTTTTGGTCATGTCATGAAAAACAAAACAAAACAAAACTGTAAATAGATTACATTTAGACAAATTATACATGTATTTAAGAAGGAAATAGTAAATATACAGTATATTTTTGCGTTAACCTTAATATGACTTATAAGCTATTTTTTTATATTTTGGTTTCCCCGACCTAAACCAAGTCCTCCAGTGGAGCTAGTTTACATCACAGTGAAAAACAACCGTGTAGCTGTTCCCACAGCTGGGACCTGAGCTCACCTGTATGAGCGAGACGGTTCCATCAGGATTACTGATCGTCTGCACTACGGTCTGTGACGGCACCAGGTGTGCAATGCTATGAGTGGTTGTTGTGGCAACCTGTTGTGTGGTGATCTGGTCCTCAAAGGCGTAGAGCAGATCCTCTCTCCCATGCTGCTTATAGCAGTTTTTAACGATAGTCCTCAGGGCTTGCGTCCATGACACCTGTATCCAACGGAAGCCCGCGATAGGTCAACATGATGCAAGCTTTAGCTCATTTGTTTCAATTCAGATGTCATTTTGACAAAACTACGCAGTGGCTGATTCAATAACTTATTTGCGTGTGTTTTAAGACCAATGTTAAATGAAAAGTTGCGATTATCTAGGCAGATAGAACTAGGATTTAGACCCTCATTCAGGTGTAATAATTCATGAATATAGAAACTTTTCAGTCATTTTTGAGTGTGATGCTCACAGTCTAATCAGATTCAACGTTCAGCTAAAAGTGTTACTTCCAGACCCGGAGAACAGCTGAAAGGATTCAAAAATGGTAAAACTCAACTGTTTAACTCTGGGGTAGTTGGAAAATAAGTCTATAAAAAAAAAAAAAAAAAAAAATGTATAAAACCAAAAATAAGGGTAAATAGGGTATGTATATATATATATATATATATATATAAACATAAGTTTTCAAAGCCCAGTCGTAATACAAGTGCCCAACACTACCCTCTGTTTCTGCTCCTCTGTTCGGACGTCACTGCGTACGTTGGCCCAGGGAATGTCCTCCGGCCACCAGATAGGCTTGCAGCTCTCTTTCCCCCAGCCAGGCTTCCCACGGCCTGTGGAATACTTTAGCATTTCTGGAATGAATGCTCGGAGTTGGGCCTGCAAAGCAACAAAGGGCGCACATAATCACTGTGGGAGTTTTAATACTGGGAGTGGCAGAGCGAAGCATGGCCTCTGGAAAAATTAAATCTGTGTGAAAAAGAGTTTGGAAACAGCAAGCCATTGATTTTCCTCTTCCTTCAGCACCTGAGTGCAGACAGTCTGTCCACACATATAGCTTGTGAAAAGCTAAAAGTAGACTATTAGGTTTCTATTTAAGGACTAATCTATGGGTAAGGCTCCAGTGCGCACTGACTGCAGGAGATTGAGAGGACGGAACATACATCACTGAACTACAGATTATGTGAAGAGAGGGAGAAAAAAGCTTTTAGGCTTTTTTATTCAAAGGTTTGAGACTAGCAAGATGGTTTTTGAAAGAAACGAATACTTTATTCAGCAGTGATGCATTAAAATTGAGCAAAAGTGACTGTAAAGATAGGTACAAAATATTTTCAGTAAAACTAATGCAGCTTTTTTTTAAACTTACTATTTATCAAAGAATCCTAAAAAAATGTTTTCAACACTGAAAATAAGGAATGTTTCTTAAAATATTTTAGATCATTATAGTGCACAGTATTACTGTAGTTTTGAATAAAAAAACATTTCAAAAGCGCTACAAAACAAATTTGTGCAGTTTGTTCGCTTACAAACATCACTTTTTAAATATTAAACTATTAAAATATTTAATATTTACCACATGTCCTATATTAGGCTGAGATGTGTGATAGCAACAGCCTATCTTTGCTCTTTTGTTGAATTCGATTGCTTCCTCATTCGGACAAAAGCGTCTGCTCAATGACTAAATATAAACATGTGGTCTAAAATCCCTCCTGGTTCTTGACTGTACTAATCTCATTGATGTCTGAAACTTGTATCGCAACTCGTTCTGTGTCTATTAGCCTCCTTATGATGAATGACCTATTGCATTCCTCAATTTAAAAGCTTCTGTAAAATATATCTAAAATGTAAAAACAACAACTACAAAAAAACTCAAAGGGCTCAAGCTAATGCCGTAAAAATACCCTTAAACAATATAAAATGCTAGTAAGAAATTGTTAAGGTATTAACTTGACAATAAAGCAGCTTATTAAGTCCATTGACTTTTTTTTTTAAACACTGAGTAGTATGGGGCAGTCCATTAGCCCAGTGACAGCTCCATCCTGAGGGTGAGGTTGGAGTTTATCCCAGCGCCCTCAGTGCCCTTGGTAATTCCATAGGCAGGCCAGGGATTGTACTGCACAGCGCTCTTGTAGCAACGTCTGTTCACCTCAACATCACAGGCTAAATTTGGCTTGGGAGGAATAAATCAGTTCCCAAAAGAGATTCTCCCTCCCGCTCTCTCACTGTCACAAACACACTTGCTGTAAGCCTGACATTGGATGGTGACAGACGACAACATAACGAAGAGCTAGTATATTTTAAATAAAATTTTAAATATAATTGAATAATAATCAAAGCAAATTAAAAACACTCTATATGAAAATAAATCATGATTAATCAAATTAAAATTTAAGCATAACTAGTCATATATATATAATCCATAATAGAATAATATGTTTATGTGTTTCAAATATAATAAAAATTTTTAACCGCAAATAAAGTCCCCAAATAAATCACGACAACTGCTCAAACCTAAATATCTGAACTTAAACATGGTTAAGTATACTGTTTAAAGTCATGTAACAGATTGTTCACAGCAGCATCATGAGTTGTAGGCTCTTCCTTGTGTTTGTGCAGATGGTCTAATTACGTGGCAAAGGAATTAAGAGGAATCTCACGCCCCAAACACACTGATCAGCCGCCCATTCCCTCCCCCAGCTCTGCTTTTAATCCACTTGGGAGTCAATCAGAAACCTCCGTGCTCGACCACGATGTGCCGGATAATTACTCGCGTGTACAAGCCTCACCTGATGATCTCTGCACAGACCTGCCACCAACCGCCACAAACCAAGCAAGGTGTGCCTGTCCTGAGGGACACTAGCTATCAGCAGTCCGGCCCCAAACAGCATGCAGGTAATGAGTAAGGGGCGAGCTGGTAAATGTAGTGGTTGTGCGGTCTAATATCAGGCCAAAAGGCTTCAAGCTACCTGTGCTAAAGCCCTGTAGTGGATAAAGCGAGGCTTATTCTCTCACTTTAAATGCTGCCCCATGAGCCTACGAAATGTCAAATTTGCATGTCAAAGCAGATAACACAAGAGCTTGCATTCCTGGCGCATAGTGCCACCTGCTGCCCACCTGAGTCATCTTGTCCACAGACACTGGTATGCCATCAATAGTCAGCGGAGGCAGTTCAGAGCTGAGTTCTCCACCACCAGGGGGCGCATGTTCAGCCAGAGCGTTTTCCAGATCCTCCAGAATCATGCTCTTGTATTTTCTCACCTGACCACAAGACATGCCAAAAACAGGGATGAAATCTGAAACAGTGCAAACGATAGGCAGAAAGCACAATAAATACACTCACCACATTTTCTAATGGTGCCGCTCCAAATACTCTAAACACAGGGTTTGGTTTAGAGGGAGAGATGCACAATACAATAGCCTGCTGGCCAACTCGTGTCGTGTACTCGTCTAGAGTTGCTCTCAGCTTCCTGCAGACATTGTAAGAAACAGGGTTGTCATTGTAAACTATTAAATAAATTAAACTGAAATTGACATTTATGGGAAAAAAAATGCCAAAATATAAATAGTTAATGGAAAACTGTACTTTCTTTCTTTTGATATTTTCCCTTTATTCCCAAATAACCAAAAGTACTACTAAATTGACTAACATAGTTAAAACTCAAAAAATATATAGAAAATACCACAATTTTCAAAGGTTAAAAGTACAAATAAAAATCATAATAAATGCTCAGTTTAAATTAAGAATTAAAAATACTGTAAAAAATAAAAGCACTGAAGGAGAATATTTTTGATTATGTATATACACAGTAATATATCAGTAATAAAATAATAAAAATTTATTTTAACATTTAAACATAATAATTTAAAGTTAAAGTACTTAACCTTAAATAAAAAATATTCAAAAGAACAGATTAAAAAAGAACTAAAAACACCCCACCTAAAAATATAAAAACAAAAATCATTTCAAATATTAATACTATAATGATGTATTAAAAATACAAAACAACACTGGTAACACTACATTTTTAATCTATCTATAAGGTTATATTACCTTATGTTGTAAAACCACTCATAATCATTTACAATACAATGAACAATATTGAAAATACGGTTCACCTTAGCAAACGAGTCTGTTGTCTTTTACGGATTGAAGGGTTCGATTCAAAGATGTGTGGCCGTTTCCGTTTCTTCCCTGTTGCCACAGCTGCGGCTGCTGCCATGCCAACAGGCCCTGAAAAATGTCATTCGGACATAAGTTGTATCTGTTTGTGTATTCCATGAACATTTTGACCCATAAGCTTTGCAGCTGCTCCAAGCTACAAAGCAGCTGACAATTTATGGTACAAGTGCGCCATCTAGTGGCTGATCTAAAAAACCACAAGTCATGATGCAAAAATGCAAAAACCTACCTGCAGCAGCCAGATGTGCAGTGACCTCATCGGTTCCCGTTGAGTTAAGTATATCAGAGTCATCGTAAGCGTCATCATCAGGGGAAGACGGTGAATCCTCATCAGCGCTCAGCATGCTATGCTCTGTGTACGTGGCCACGTGCACCTGCCCCACCTGCTGAGCGACGGCATGGGCCTCGATAGTGGTCATGTGCTCCGTCTGATGCACCGTGTGGTCTTCCATCACCCGATACGGTTTCTCTCAAACACACTGAGACGCACACAAACAATACATTAGCACAAGTTCCTCAACCAACTGCATCATTCAGATGATGTCAGTGTCATGCACCTGTTATTTAGAGGGGGAGAAGTGCTTAAATATACATATTTTCATTTGCATATGCATTTAAAACACATAAAAAATATAAGTGAGCACATACTGTATTATAATAATTACCAAAATCACATTTTACCAGTACATATGGTGCATCAGTGTAACAAGACGTTCTATTAATGCAGCTATTTATGTACACTGTGTGTAAATGCATATGCTATTTACTACAAGCACTTTACATATAATGTGTAGAGAAAAGTGGCCTGTTCCTTTCTATTCAAATCTAATAATCAGTGTCATAAAGCATTGCCTCTATTATTGTTGGTTTAAACGTCATTCAACTAGGGGGCACTAAACACAATCAACATTATGTGTTCTAAAGATTAATATGCCTATTACTTTCATATGATTAATGTTTTGACAGGAAAGTCTATAAGTCTAGCTGTTTTATAATGTGAACAAACAACCTGGATAACAGTATAAAACATTTGTTTTACGTGTTATACTTTGGCAATGTGCAATCATATGAAAATACACCAATACTAATCCTCATCAAGAATTTTAAACTGCATCAATGACCAACTAAAAGACACAGATTGAAAATCTTTTTAAGGTATGCTTTTATTTCATTGAAAAACATGACACTGTAATTGCACGTCCCTGACAGCAAAGCAGTGTGGGTTATATTTAATAAACGTTGTGGATATTTTAAAAATGCGAAACAAAAATAAAAACGTGCGTGTGAATAACGTAGGATGACGTGGGTGCTATGATTTATCCACACAGAGATAAATAAACGATCTCGCGCAGCTACAGTATCACTCTGTTCAATTCATCTGCCTGACAGTCTGAGCCTCTGGAAGGACAACGCTAACATTTAATTTGACCAAATCACGAAAAAACGTTCACACACACGAAAAGACATACGAACAACCACAGATAGTCATTAAAAAGGTAGGTTTGAAGCTCCGAAATGACTAAAATCAACACAGGCTAGTGAATTCAAGCGTCAACAAACACACAAATGGCGGTTATTTTCAAACTGTGCATAATACGCGTAAAGACAGTAATGGACAGTTTGATAGAGAAATATAAAACACTAACGCAGTCCAACCTGCTATTTCAAACACATTCGTTTGAAGTAAACATGTAGTTAAGCTACAAAACATCGGAAATAATCTTGTAGATAAAATTTAGCCGGGCACCGCTACCGCTATGTATATAAAGCGATATAAAACGTCGAGTGATAAAGAACACCGTAGCGCATATATGATATTATAAACGCATTCAAATTTGATCAAGACTATAAACACTAGCCACCAAGCCATGAAATCCCATTTAGCATCGGGACAAGACAGTAGCGATTCGATTGCACATCTAAATTCGGTAGGCCAAAGGCCTGCGACAGCGCCATGATTCTTTTTTTTGTCCCAATTTGAGCGGGGTAAATAATAATTGCCATTTTGTCGAACGCGCTCGATATCATCCCGAGTTCAGTGTCGCATCGTCGCGATCTGCATCTGAGTGTGTGAAAGGCAAACGCTGCCGGGTTGTTTGGTGCGGCTGCGCCGGGGCTGAAATGGCTGGAGATTGCGCGGTAGGGCACTAACCTCAGAGCGGCTGCGCTACTTCGGGCCTGCGCTGTGCGGCGGAGCTGCGATCACCAGCTGCAATGGAGGACAAAGAACGAGCGGTGGAGCGCGCGTCCTGGCCTCGGCGCGGCCCCGAGCGGTGCGCGCGGAACAAACCCCGCCCCTCCCTCTCGAGCTACACATCGAAGCCTCGCTGGTTGCATAAACTGTTTGAGACTGGTCATAACTTTTTTTTTTCAATTAAATTAAATTCAAAAGTAGATTGCTCTTGTTGTAATTGAAACGTAAGCCTGATTACCTCTTGGCAACTGCTAGTTGGTCAAAATAGTTCTTACAGTTGCTTACACACATTTTCAAAACTTTGCTAGACAAATACTAGAACTGCACAAACAAAATGCAGAATCTCTTGCTAAATGAACCATTCAAAATATCATGAACACTTCTCAAAAACAAACATTTGCTAATATTAGATTTTGTGGGTTACATGAATTGAGTGTTGTGTTTTGCAGAAAGTTGTAGAAAATTAAAAGCTGCGTCAAAGGCTGAGAATTAGTGTATGGTTTTGGTGTGTGGTTCTGGTGTGGCTGTAAGTAAATGTTTATCTCAACCAGCAGTTGAGATAAACTGTAAGACACAGTCTGGCCCCCTGAACTAATCTATCCTCCAGTACAGAGAAAGGACTGGAAAACAGGCATTTCTATGAATCTGAAAAATAATAGAATGATGAAGAAAGAAATTGTTTTTAATTGACTGCATAAATTATTCATTTATTAATTAGTGAGTGAGTGTATTTGTGACTGCTCTGATTTCAGATGCATTCTGTATCATTCAGATTTAATTGTAAAATTAATGCAAAATAATTTACACAGTTTTGATTAACAGTGCAATATGTGACCCAGGCCCAAAGTTGCTTGAATAAATAAGCTTTCCATTGATGTATGATTTGCAGGAAAACATATGGGTGAGATTTGAAGGCGAAAAAGATCAAAATATTGAGAAATTCACCTCTAAAGCAGTCCAAAGGAAATTCTTAGCAATGCATATTACTAATCAGATATATATTTTTATCTATAATTATGGTAGAAAATTTACAAAACATCTTCATGGAACCTAATCTACTTAATATCCTATGATTTTTGCAATAGAGGAAAATATGCTACTTATGACTGGTGAATTATTATTAGTATTTTATTATTTATCGCATTTTTTATTATGTTTTATGTATCATATTTATTTTTTATTTTTTTTTATTTTATTGTTAATACTCATCCTGCTGTAATAAAATATTTTCTATTGATAAATGCTGAATGCCATGATGGTGCAATAGAGAATGATGTAATAACAAAGATATGAACATATTTAAATGAATTTGTTACATTTGTATTACATAAATCTATTTATTTTAAAACATTAGTATTTATATATTTATTTTAATTTTATTGTTGTTATTTTATTAAAATGTCTGAAATTGTCCAAAATATATACTTTTATGTAAATATTTGTAACTATTGCTTTCAGATGTGTTATCTCTCCTTATATTCCTTGATTTAAATGAGAATGAATCATTTAAATTGGAATTTAACTCTAAATTAAAGTAGTGTTAAATACGATATAATATAAATCCAAATTGTTTATTTAAATGTATTTTATATTTTATGTTTTATTTAATACATTTTTATCTTGTTATGATTTTTACCTTGATATAAATATTTTATTTCATGTTATCAGAACTAAGATGACAGATGGCAGGAGGCGATTTTTCCCCCATGTAATCTTATATGTCTTTTTATTTATTCTTATGCATATTCTTATCCTTCCTGATTTTGGGCGAGACGTTCATTATTAACGGTAGTTAAAAATAAAAACGAATGCAAAATAAAAGTCCCTGAAAAAACAAACTGCAGACACCTGTTTCGCATTAAACCGTGATGATTCTTGATCATTATGGGACGTGTATGAACGGACGGAAAATGCGCAATTGCATGTCCATACTTCGTATTACTATAAAAATCTTGAATTTGGTGAGTACCTTTGGTTTTTTGTTTACGTAAAGAAAAGATGGGTTGCGTTTTTACAGACAATATATCTAAAACCATGACATATCTAAAAAAAACCAGAGTGAATTGCTTATCCATTTAAGTCTGTTAGTAACTTTAACGACAAGAGACAAGACGATAAAAGAGTTAATACCCTTTGTCAAGTTTAAGAACATCCATAAGAGGGCAATATAGTATCACAAATGCATCTGTTTGATTTATGTGTAACGCTAGATGGCAGAAAATGATCGTTTTTTGGGTAGCTGGATGAAGAGTGATGGCACACACGACTGTGATGACAACAGTGTGTGTTTGTGTTAGACTGCATGTCAGATTTCTCCAAGAGAAATCCAACGTTTGTGACTTTGTACAGTTTATTAATTTAGGTTTTGTCTGCATCTAATCCAGTTAATGCAGGCTACTTTTTTAAAAATGCAGTTTAATCACTGGGGAAACTCTATAATGGATATAATTTCACTCCATTAGCTTGGCATCTTTTATTATTGGCTGAGGACCTGCAGTCCACTTTAGTTTATTGCAAAAGCTTTAGTTTAAGGTTGTGTAGACCAGCCTATCCTTAAGCACTGTGACAGAGCAACTGCAGGCCCGTGCCGTGTAGTATACGCAAAGCAAATTCTCAGGTGATAAAGAGTCGGTCTTTAGAGGTTTCACAATCTGCGATCTATCTCCACCCTGCTGGGGGGAACCGATAAGGTTTCGGAGGAGTTCAATAATTCTCTTAATTGATTGTCTGGAAGTGAAGATAATTCATGGTAATTGTCAGGCCAGTGAGGAGCTCATGAGTTGAAGCCACTGAGGGAGAAATAATAGACGCTTCACTCACTTACATGTCACAGATCTAAACAGACTATGTTAATGCTGTCAGTTGTGAGAGAAAAACAAATTGTGCTTATTATACGTCAGACCAAGCTAATACACTCATGAATGAAGACGAAGCCACCAGAGTGCACTATGGGACCATTAAAGTCACTTTTTTAAAGATTATTTGATTTAATTTCTGTGTGACTAATGAAATAATAAAAATTGTACATGACGTCAGTTTGTTGGCCATGGTTCCCTGTGGAATGTCTAATGATGTATCAGGCAAATAATCTGACATTTTCGTGATATTTAAAAATGCATCAAAAAGGCTTATCTTATTTTATATAATGACTATAATGTTTAATATACATAGATTAAATGCACATTTTATGAACATTATGTCAAGCTCTAAAATATTTTATTTGGTAGACATTATTTAGTTATTAAATATTACAATATTTATACATTCTATATTCTAGTTAGAATACAATCACAGAAGTCATGTAAATTCATTGGTGCGAAATTAATAAATATTTTTATTTATTTAATTATTAATACATTTTAAAGTTATTTAAAATAAATTCAGCAAATTAAAAATCTAAAAAATCTTTATTATTATAGAAGCATTGTGTAATGCTGCTAAATTTAAAGTAAGAATAATAAATAATTATTTTAATTAAAATTCCTCAATAGAAAATGTTAAATATTATGACATATTTTTTAAATATTGCCACAAATTTCTGTAAATTAAGAAGTCAGAAACATATGTCAGCTTTTTCACTATAGCATAAGTGCCTTGGGGGCCTTCAAATAATAACACCTTTGATAATGAGGGGCGAGTCAAAATGACAACCACTGATGAAGGGATTCCTGAATATAATGCTCATAAATGGTCTTAATTCTATGTTAATTTAATAATTCAAGCTGTTTTTGTCAAATTATAGAGTTTCATCAGTGTATAGCAACAATGTTGGTATCACCAAATCAGCCGTCTAGAGTGATCTTTGCCAAGCCCAGTCAGACAGGCCTTATTTGTGGTGGGGAATGAAGGAATGAAGCCAGAAATAGCCCAGGCCCTTTTACCATGAATAGAGGCTTGTATAATTTATTCCAGCTGTAATCAGAGCACGGATTGCTGTCAGTGCAATCAGCTCATAATTAGGAGAATTCTCTGTTGTTCTGCTGTGTTTTCTGGGAGGCCCTGTGGTGCTGAGTGTCTGTCTGTGGGCTGATGTGTAGCAAACAGCCAATTTACTGAACCATTAAGATATCGGCACCTTTTGCTTTTCGCTCGTAACCTGTTGCCATGTCTGCTTCTCATCTCATATTATCTCTCCTTCTCTTCCTCTGTTCTATCAGTTTTTTTCTCTATCTCTCTCCGTCTGTGGTGTCCTCCCCCGCAAGTCCTGTGGTGAACAGGTGCAAAAATTATCTCTTATTCACAAAGGGCAAAAATACTTTGTGTATGGTATCTTTGTCGCATGTCAGTAAGGGAGCCAAAGCCTGGTCATTTTCATGCATTTGCACTTGTCAATTAAAGAAAGAATAGGAATTGATAGACACTTTTCTTCCAACTATGCGCATTTGGTATAATAGGGTTAGGGGGTTTGCAAAATGACTAGACTTATCCCGCATCAAAATGTATCTTGGTAGACATTAGGAGGAAATGCATTTTAAAGGGACCAAAAAATTTTAATTCAGAGCAGATCATGTCCGCTTAGAAGGTAATTTCAGAGGTAGACTTCTATTATAGATTTAGGTTCAGAAAATGGGGACAAAAAAAAAACAACAACTCACATCTGCTGATGTGACCGGGTGGTCTAAACAGTCTTTTATCACATGTCTACAGTAGAACTAAAAGGGTCATTCTCTGTCTCTCTTCTGTGTGAATGCTTAATTTAACGCTCAGGAGGGGACTGTACCACTCTGACATCAGTGCCCCACTGTGACATTTCTTGCTCTGCAAGTAATGACAGGGCATGGAGGAAGAGCGAGGGCGCTAAAAGCGAGAGGGTGAGAAAGAACGACAGACAGAAAGACATTACGGTCTGTGCAAACAGTCCAAATCTATCCCCCTGGCCCCTGCACTAAAACTTTGTTCTCTTGATGGGAACAGACAGTAAGGGTCCAAATGGAAAAAAAACAAATTAAAAAAAAAAAAAAAAAAAAAAAAAAAACCTGCATTCTTTTAATTTTTATGAAAACAGTGTTCACTCTTCGCTAGTTAATTTCACAAATAATGACAAAGAAATTACAAATACACAGAAAAAAGTTTTTTTTTACTGTTATTATTTTTTTTTTTTTACAATGCTATAAATGAAGAATGTTTTATTATTTAAAAAAGTTAAAAACTTGATATTAAGAAATATTTCTGGATTTAATGTTTAACGTCATGATGTAAAATGGACAATAAATATTTAAGACATTTTAAGATAATAATAATAATAATAATAATAATAATAATTTAAAATATTTAAAGTTCAGTAAATGCAAATTAAGTCAATAGCAATATATAAAATAGAAAAGATAATTATAAATTATTTGTTATTATTTAATTGTTTAAATTATATTTTATATATATTCTATATATTTTATTTAACTAATTTATTTAATATCACACAATAGAAGCGTTGTTACCCCACTGTGTAGTACTGGATTTGAGTGGATTTAGGTGCCTCAATACCTATTTGAAAGGTGCCTACAATTAAAGACTCCACTGCATTCATTTTCTTAAGAGATTGACCAAAACTCCTCAGTGTGAATTGGTCATTCAACACACACATGGGGCATTTAACTCTGCAGTGCCGCTTACTGTGAAGCTCAAAACGATGGATCCTAGAGTACCTCTCTTGCAGGTTGAATTCACATGAGACCTTATTACTTTGAGTCTCTTTTACACACAGTTTGGCTGACATGGCACTGAATAGAGTGTGGATTGCTGTAGTCACCGCGGTGTTCAGCTGCCCAATTATGTCAATAGCCGGGATTTGAAACAGAATATGATAATGTCCTGGAAAGTTGCTAACTCCCCTGTTTTGAACTTATTAGCTGTGGTGTGAAGTGCTGTTCAGTAATTTATCGCCTCTTGGAGTAATAAATGGGGAAACTGAGCTCTGTTTCTCTTATTGATTCACTGTGAGTGTTGACTTGCACGTCTGTTCTTGCTCTCAGCACTTATTTGTCAGCCGTTTCTTGCTTCTGAGAGTGTTGACCAAATCTGTTCTGCATGCACAATTATATTTATACAGCATAAGCTTTTAAAAACAAAGCACAAACTAGCTTGAATACAAAGCATGCAAATGCAGATGCCCTTATTAGTGTATAAGAGATGAACGCGGACATTTTTTTATTGCGTCAACAGCATTTGCTTTTGCACAGTCATTGCGTTGTTGTGTTTTTAAATAGAATGGGGTCTGAAGGCCAGGCTCTTGAGGGTGAGCACATGTCTTATCCTTTCTATAATTGACTCGGGAGCTACGTGTTTAGGTTTACAAAACCCAGCCATTGATTCAGGGCTGCAGGCTGTTCCATGCTGTGCTTATTGCTTGAATTGCACCTCTGTGTAAGTGCTCACATAAGGTGAAGGGAAGTGATGTCATTGGTGATAAACAGTGTACAGCAATCACAATCAGGCACCTGTGATATTGCTGATTTTGGTAAAAGAAGGAAGAAAGAGATTGGACAAGGAAAACAATGGAACTGCATATCAATCAAACTTGTGTGTAAAAAAATCAGAACTGACAATTAAATAAATTCAGTGCAAATGTTTTCTAGTGGCTTAATCCCATTTGGGGGCAGCAGAGATTTGCAGGTAAACTGATCTAATGAAATGGCATAGATTTCCAATACCACAGACATATGAACAGGATACCTCAGATCAGACCTTTTGTTTTATCAATATTTTGATATTTCTGCACATCTTTTGACATGGTCTGTTATATATTCCCCTCTTATATTTGAATTAATTGCAAGTTTGCTTATTTAAAATGCTGGTGCTGTTCTTTTATCTTTTGTGTGTGTGTATGTGTGTGTATATATATATATATATATATATATATATATGTATGTAAGTAGGCATACACATAAATGCATACATACACTGTATATTTCTGAATTGATATTTTAAATAAATAATGCCCGCTTTAAAATTATCCAAACATATCTTCAACTACAGTTATAAATACTGTTTCAGTAAGGATAAATATTTGTTCCTGGATTTTTGGGTGTATTTTTATTTTTCTGAAAAAGTATTGAAATCTCAGGTTGAATCCGCTTCTAATACTGATGCAAAAAAGTAATGTGACAAATGCATTTACATAATTATCTCTTCTACATTTTTTATAGCACTGTTGTTGAGTGTCAATGTAGGCTTTTATGTTATTGCTGTTTCAAGTTTTGCTGTGTTCTCTACTTAAAATACTTAAATAATTAAATACTTTAATATTTGCTTAGCAAGTTTTAGTTTCTGACAAATGCTTTAGTTGAACTGTGATAAAATTTCTAATGAAACTAATGAAAAGCCAAAGGTAGGATTGACAGAATTTCTCTGTGGTTTTAACTTGTGATCTAACTTAGCTAAGGAATGCTACTTCACCTCTTGATATTTTTTTGTCCTCCAGAATGTCCTTCTGAGTGAAGATCAGTGGATCCAGTGGATGTTTGCCACAACCCAAGGCTGGAGTTTTTGAGCAGGTTAGCAACCACTAACATCTGAGATGTCTGAATGCATGTTCTGTGTGTTTTTATGAATAGTTTTGCATTAATAGGTTTTTTTTTTATTTGCCATTTAAGTGTTATTAAGAAAAATTAAGCATATGACTAAAGCTAAAATGTATGCACTTTGTGGCTTTGTACAACATAATTGTTTTAATTAAGCTCTAACAAGGCAAGAATGTTAGATTTTGTAGTAGGGGATAGAAAATATCATCATCCAAGTATAAAGAACAGAAATCTAGACCATGCTATAAAAATAAACATGTGTGTGTGTAAAGTGCTTCTTCACACTTGAATTGACACTGCCTTGTGTGGCTGTGTTGATATGTGGATTCAGCAGGTGTGTGAATCACAACCCTCATATTAAATCTAAATTTACCTTTCATTTCCAAGATGATGAATGGAAGATTGAGTGTTTATTTATTTATGCAGCTTTATGGCGATTCAGGCAGCCTTACATACAGCTTGTTAATGCATTTGTATTCATAGGAACATAACTTTCACCTTAGAATGTGTATATATCACTTCCAAACTGAGTTTTTTCCTCTGCTCACAGTATCACAAATCAGTAAATCCGCCTATATGGGCCAATATTTCAAAAGGCTTTTATTAAAACAACCAGGCTGTGCCGTTATAGTAATATATTAATATCCAGGCCCCATCGATCCTGTCTTCGTATTCCGGTTTGTTCTACAGAATCCAACTCGGCAAATCATTAAATTTTTAGTGTCTACTTATATCCAGCTGAATAATTTATCAGGCGTTGGGGCGAGTGATTCAGAAAACACTTGATTGTCTGCATGCTGGGGGTCTGGGGGGGTACTGAACCAGGAAAGATGATTTAGAAAATGTATTGGAGATGATGGCAGTACGGAGATCATTGAGCAGAAATATGACGATGTTAATGACTTCCTGATTCAACCATTGCTACTTTCCAATGTAATAAAGTAGACATGCATTTTAATATGTTGAAATACAATGCATTTATTAATCAAAATAAAAAAGCATTAATATGGAGAAATATTATGACAAATTAAAATGACCTCAGTCTTCATTGTCACATTTCAGAAATCATTCTAATTGGCCGATTTGGTGTTCAAGAAACATTTTTTATTGTCATCAGTGTGAGTGATGCTTATTTTAGTGAAAACCATGATCATTTTTTCAGGATTCTTTGATTAAGGAATAGTTTCAAAAAACAGCATTTTTTAAAAAATGGAAATCTGTTGCATGAATGCAAAAATTTAAACTGGCACTTTAATAATTCAATTACATTTTTGAACTTAACTAAATGAATGACACCTAAATATTCTTCTTCTTTTGCAAGAGAAGATTTTCTGCACTTACGTTAAATTAATATTTATATGACTCTGCAAATGAAAATATGCACAGAACATTAATCTTTATGTAATCTCCTAATTATTTTCAGCATAAAAGAAACGTTTGCTATATACCAATGCTGCTTAAGACTGGGTTTGTTGTCCAGGGTCACATATGTTTTTACCTCGTTACTATACTGCCCTACAAAGCAAAAAGGCAGTAACTACGCTGTGTGCAGAACTGAGAAAAATGACTTTAAAGTTATCCTGTCATCCTGATTTTTGCAGTTACTGTACAAACGACTACCATTTTTCTACAAAACGACAAACATTTGAGATAAGATATTTTGTCACATAACAAAGGATGCCTTGAATGTCATGAAAATTATAATAACTAATTTTCGACCAAAAATGCAGTTACTGCCTTTTTGCTTTGTAGGGCAGTATTGTTGTTATTGTTTAATTTCCCAAGGAAATTATTGATATATTATTGATACAGTTTTGTTCTAAAATAAAGTAAATTAATACAAAAAAAATTATATTTATTTATTTAAATTTATTACTATGCAAAAAAAGAATATGATTCTTTTTTTTCTGTTGATTAGGTTGTGAAATATGGAATAATCTGTGACTACAGACACCTCTGAATGCAGTCATGAATAAAACATACACATATGCAAACAAGCATGTGCTGGAATGTATCGGTGTGCGTTTGTGGATCGTGGATGTGAGGGTGTGGATTACTGTAGGCTGTGCTGATTTATGAGCACTGCACTCTGCCTGTGATGGTCATAATTAATCTGCGCTGATGGACTGATGTATGCACAGCATATGGCTGCGAGAGGCAGATTATCTCTGCACCACGGCTCCTGCTGCTGAATCAGCGATGTACAGTACCACGGTACAGCCACAGCAAAGCAGCGCCTTTATGTCTCTCAATGCGGCTGCATTACTGTTCAGATGTTGCTCTTTTGTAGCTCAGGACACTTCTCATTGTGATTTATTAAAGTATGAGCCTTAGGAGAATAAATCACACAAATGACTCTCCAGTCATCGTGCAGTAAGAGTCTCGAGCACTGAAATAAATGTGGAGAGCAACTCGGGTCATTTGATGAGAAGTGCTTGAGTTCTGATTGAGATCTTTGACTTTTAATTGCCATATCTGGCATTTTGAGAAGTCTCAGCACAGTTTATATATATATATATTAATGTTTTAAAATGATATATTTTTTACAGTATTTATTTTAGGAAAACCTGTGCACAATTTAACATTTTCTTTTTCATTTTCATAGTTTAAAATGATATTAACAATTTTATCCAAAATTAATTTAAATATACAATTATATATTTTACAAAATATTTCGCACAAAGGCAAAAAAAAACTCTATATATCCAGTTAATCTTCCTCTGGATATTCCCATGCCATAATGGAGCATACCCGCGGTGTTCTTTCAGGTCCTCTGGAGATCAACCTGACCGGATCTGGCAGAAAGAGACGAGCAGAACTCTTTTTGAGAGTTAGACTGGTATTGATTACTCCTAATTAGATTCATATCAAGTCTGCAGGGAGCGGAGTTCCGGCACTTTTCTGAAAGAAAAGCGAAGCCTCCACCGGCGGGCCGCTACATGAAGCTGGATAACTGGGTTTGAGGAGCCCCCAGAACAAACCCTGATTCGATTACGCCCAGGATTTCTGTGTCTAATTACACGCCACTCCAACATCAGTCAGCTTCAACTTTTTCATCATGTGCGTTTGGGCCGACAGCTCGGGCTCTGGCTGCGGTCTGCGGGAGGAGTTTCAAAGCCACGAGGAAATGCCATCTTAATGCATCTATGTTTCGCGGCTGGGCTATTAGCAGAGATTAGACATCGAGGAGCTGTCAGGCTGCCACGCGCCTGCTTTAAATGATGAAATGGATTGTTTACCGTCTGTCGGCCGAAACGACGCCGCTATTGACAGCCTAGTCATTCTTGAGATGTTTACTGGAAAAAAAACACGATCTGCCGAAGTCGCTCTCAAACCATCATTTCCCATAATGCATTGCCGGCTGGGTTAATGTGACAGGACGGTGATTGTCTTTATGGGAGTCGTTCGAATTATTTTTTTTTTTTCGCTGAAACCGAGACGTTAGTTTTAGCATTAACTAGGAAGGTAATCTTTATTCTTCTGCTTTTTTGCACAAGACTTTACATATGAGGTGAAAACACACAGAAATCACCCACTGCATGGTGGAGCGTTTCGCCAAACAGACAATATACAAATCTTATAAGCAATTAATCCAGCAAACATGCATTAGCTTGACTGAACGTAACAGTAAAGTCATTTATAACGTTACAAAAAACTTCTCTTTCAAATAAATGCTTTTCTAATGAACTTTGTATTCGTCCAAGGATCTTGAAAAATAAAAATGCATCAGTTTCTACAAAAACGAAGCAGCACAGCTATTTTCATCATTGCTAAAAATCAGAAATGTTTAGTGGTATTTAAGACTCATGAGTCATGATGCTGATAATAATTACATATTGCAATATATTCACATAGAAAATGGTTATTTTGAATTTTAATAATAAATAATTTAATTTGAAGATATAAATCTAAATTTGCATAACACTTTTCGCAATTCTGTCTTTATTAGACTTAGGTATTTATGTAAATATAATCATTCTTTATTCAATACTTTGCCAAGATGCCAGTGATAATATTTGAAAGGATAATTATATCCTGTATATTATGTCACATACAGTGTATATCAGGGTTGGGGTCAATTCAGGAATGAACTCAACAAATCCAATTCAAAGAAGGGTATAGAATTGGAATTGGAATTCAACAGCAATTAAAGGAAACAGAATTGGAATTGAATTGGAATTACAGGAAGTGGAATTCAATTCAGGAAGAATTCCACTGAAACCATTCCACAAACCAAACCTCCTTGTTTAGTTCAACATGAAGTAATGAAATAATAAATGAAATAAACAAAAAATGTAACAAACAAACTAGGTAAAATGTATAAATTAAATAGGTTTATACAACATATATAGACATATAAAATATATAAACAAAAATACTAACCCTGATAAAGAAAAAAATAATAAAAAAACAATAGTTTATCACAGCTACTAAATAACTGTTTCTGCCCCTATCTTATAAATGTTTAAATAATAATGTTTGTTTTATCGTTTGCATTTTTTCCCCCTTGTTATTCACAACTCTATCATAATAGATCCAATAGCCATTACAGAATCATGACCCACCAGTCATAGAGCTCTCTGCTATGCATCGTGACATTCGCTGATTACTTTTTATGCTCTAAGTCACTAAATCCAGCAAACATCAACAAATCTCTTAAGGTTGATTTTTTTGGTATTTAAATAAAGAAACAGTGTTTGGCTACAGTGGAGCGTGAAGCAAGCACATTATCTGCGTCATTATAATGGAAGAAAAGTCGATGTGCCCCTTGTGCCTCAAAGAAGCAGAAAGAAAGAACGCACTAACCAGTGTCACACACACCGACAAGCAAACTGAGCGCACAAGAGAGCTCATTCACAAGTGTCTGTGCTTCTCCAGATAGTGTTTGCTATGTAAATTGGCTTTGTTGTTATTACAGTGGTAATTAGCTAGAGCAGAAAGTGTGAAATAAAAGCTAGAGCCACAAAAACACAAGACTGACAGCTGACAATGTTCCCACACCCTTCAGTTTATGACTAACACTCTTGTTTGCAGTTATGCATCCCTTTGCATTCGAACATATGCATTTATAGAAGTAATAAAGAGGTTTTTTTTTTGTATTTACTCACACATCTGTTAAACGGGATAGCCTACTATATGTGCCTGATGTTCCCACTGACATGCATGCTATACCAGGCAAACATCTACTTATTTTTTTAGGCCATTCTATCCATTTAAGGAAAAGTCTTGTAGGTTGTGATACTTTCTATTATCGGCAGGGACACACAGACACACTGGCAAACACACATACTGTATGTCTTCCTCAAGGCTTGCAATTTTCTCAGCCGTTTCACCCACAAGCCCTCTAAAACACTGTCATTACTGTGACTGGATAGTTCCTATAAGTCTTTTTGTTTTAGCGAGGTCATCCTAGGTGTGTTATCTCATGTCTGCAGCACATAAACGACGTGTATTCATTTCACTGCGTATTTTACAGGTTGTAACGTTTACTCTGCATGCACAAGGTTTACCAGAGTCATGAATATGAATTAGGTGGCATTTGCCCCTAACATTGGCATTGATGTTTTATTGTTGTTAAACTATGTGTTTAATTACTAGGTTTTAAATAAAATTTCATAAAACATAATGACAATTCCTTAATATATAAAATAATGTAATAGTTAACACATGACAGTGTGACAATATGCATATAATTTATATTATAAGCATATTTAATATAAAAAAAAAAATACATATACAGTTTTGGTCATAAGTTTACATACACTTGAGTTTTCCATTATTTCTATAACTTGATTTTTCTTGATTGGAACAGATACTTTGTCACAAGAAATATTCATGAAGTTTGATTTTTTTACGACTTCATTATAGGTTAACAAAAAAACCAAAAATATACAACCCAGTCTCACGGCAGTTTGTGATGTAGTCACGTAATTTAATTTAATCTATTTATCCATGCCAGGGACATGTTTATTTCATTATTTTCGTAAGTCCAGCACATTTTTTAAAGTAATGCATTTCAATTGGATGCATCTTAGTGTGGTGGTGAGCGGGGTTTGAGATTTAAAGTTAATTGAAAAAATCCGACTACGCCATCCTAGGAAATAACCCAGGGAAAAATACTTAACAACTTGACTTAATTTAAACAGGTTCGATCCCCTCAAAGAAGTAGGCAGGAGACACCACGAGTCATGGGTACAAAAGTTAATATTTATTGATGCAATAGCTTTAAAAATCTCACTAAAAGAACAGGGAACAAGAAGCCCCACTTCAAAAAGAAGAAAGAAAAACAAACAAATAGCCATGGGCTTATGAAAAGCCCACTGGAAACGCAAATAATTTTATAAAACATACATTACTACGAGAGAGCTGAGGTTCAATGGCTGAAGTTATAGGGTTGTCTATACCGGAGCACACTTCCAGCAGCAAACTTCAGTCGAGCCTTAAGGGTCCGTTTTTGGAGCAAGTGCTTCCTTCTTGCACGGCAGCCTCTCAGTCCATGGAGACGCAAAACATGTTAGACGGTGGACAATGACACCTGTGTTCCAGCAGCTTCTAATTCTTGGCAGATATGTTTTTTTGTGACCCTAAGGGGCACAGCTCTCCCTGTTATAGATAAGACAGGGAGATGGCTTTAACCACCCAATGGGCCAACCTCTGTTTGGAGAAAGCATTCCCTTTCTGCTGTCCACCATAGCAAACAAAGAGCTGCAGGAGTGTCTGATGTTCCGAGTGCGGTCAGTGTAGAAGCAAAATGTGCGCACAGGACACAACAACTCTAAGGCTGGGTCTGCCTCCTCATGGGGCAGAGCTTGCAGGTTTACTACCTGATCGCGGAAGGGCGTGGTAGGATCCTTGGGCACGTAAGTAGATATTTTAGATACAATGACTAAAGGGGCTCAGATGGGACCTGCTGCAAGCCTTGTAGGGTAACGGCAAGGTCCCAAGAGGGTAAGAAGTGTGGTCTTGGGGGATTAACCCGACGCGTACCTCTGAGGGACCCGAGGGACACACCCTCCACTGCATCGTGATATGCAGCTATGGCAGTAACATAAAGAGTCGACTTTAAGAGTCGAAGGGGACAGCCTGCGCTCCAACTTCTCTTGCAGGAAAGAAAGCACCACTGCAACCGTGCACCCACGCCTCACCTTCTGATGCTGCCGAAGACATCTCAGCCTCTCAGGGCGCCCCGAAGGATACGTTCGGCCCTGTTACGGGGGAAGCGGTCACCTTTGGGAGGACCATGGGACTACGCGGCGCGCCAGACGTCCACGGGGCTTTTACACTGGACGGAACATTCTGGACAGTCACCTGGAGGTCCGCCAAGCACCTCGGCGTGGGAGTCGTGAACTTGCTACGGTCCAGAGACTTCCCATGAGAGGCGAGTGCTCAATGTAGCCATGTTTATCCGCTCGCAATGAGCGCATGCACCATCCATGGCCCAGACACGTGAGGCAGCGATCGTGTCCGACCGACGAGGTGAGGAAACTCCCGCACCCAGAAACACAAGGTCGGATCGACATTCCCGAGAAGGCTTCACCAACAAGAGAAATTGCTCTTTAGTCCTGGATTCCCCAAGGAAGACCTTTGCTCGCTGGAATGCAAAAAGCTGACATGGCCCACAGGATCCGCCGACATCCTCCCAGTGAACACTGCCAAACGTATAAGTAAAAGATTGCAGGAACTCTTCAACAACGCTCCACTCCAACTTCAAATCGAAAGCCGATGGGGTCTCCAGCTTAGGAACGACGAAAAGTTGCATGTGCACTGAGTTCGTGCCCTCTTATACTCACGAAGTGATGAAGTGCACCTGAATGCAATCAAGTGCACACCAATATTCATTGGCCTTTTTTTTGAAGCTCAAAGGCAATTGATCTCTCTGGCGAGTTGTCATGTAACGTCGATGTGATTCGCATTGAAAGGGTAACTCAAAAGAACTATGATATTATGTTCTTTACAAGTGTGTGTAAACTTTTGACCACAACTGTATACATGCAGGTGTGTATTAATATAAACTTAATTTAAAATAAAATTATACATTTAATCACGATTAATCATTTGTCAGCACTAAATATCATATAATATAAAAAAATGGGTTCAACATTTAAATTGAGTTAAAATAAATTTCTTTAAAAAAAATGTTTAATTTGACTGTCAGAGCACTTTGACTCAATTCCAACTGTGAATTTTGAACATCATTCCAAAATTACTTTTTTTCAGAATGGAACACATTTATAATGCCATTTTAAAATTGAATCAATATCCTAAAGCACTGGAAATAAGACTTGCTATAATATGTACATGTTTCTCTCTGGTCTGCAGTTTAGTCCTGGAGGTGCTTTTATAGCTGTATGAGTATTATAAATGGAAGGTATGAATATGATAGCTTTGGCACACATATACTGTATGCACCTCAATGCACACAAATACACACATTCACTCTCACTGTGTTTCTCTGTAATGCATTATGATCATTTGTTTCAGACCTCAGGCACTGAAACACATTATAAAAGTCCTGGGAAAAAAAAGTAATGTGAAAGAAAACCTTTAGGTCACACAGTTTAGGGATAGAGAGGGAGAGAGAGAGAGAGAGAGAGCGAGAGAGAGAGCGAGAGCAAGGACAGGGAATTTCAGTCTGATACTGAAAGGCAAAAAGGTAGTGACAGATTAGAAGAAAAAAATAACTTTCATATATCAATGTCAAAATAATGACACACAAAATAATAGATAGATAGATAAATGATAGATAGATATAAATAAAAAAAGAAATATAGAAATTATACAGCATTTTATTTATGTCAGTCTTTGTCCCCTTTCCCCATGTGTATGCCCATATTTGGTAATTTGGTCAGGATGGTCTTTCCAGTGCCCCGCGGATTCCGTTCCAACCCTGGGGTCGTGCTGACGCCGGCTCGGCTTCTCAGTGAAAACCTGCAGGTGCACTACATTTGTGCCCTTTTATACTCACGTAGTCATGATGTGCACCTGACTGCAATCTGTGCAATCTGCTTTTCTTTGAAGCTCAAAGGCGATTGGTCTCATGCGAGTTCCCATATTTAACGTCTCCTTTAGGGAACGTGGGTTACATTCGTAACCTAGGCGTTCTTCTTACGGCATGTGAGTGTTATGGTTTAGAAAGGAAAATAAAAAGAATTATGCAACATTTTGTTTGTTTTAGAAATAAATATACAGCATTTTGTTTGATTGTTTAGAAAGAAAGAAACAGACAGAATTGTACTGCATTTTATTTTTTGTTTGGTTAGAAAGAAAGAAAGAAAAATTATTTGTGTTGGTTTTTTTAAACCAAATTCATTTTGCTTGCTTGTTTGCCTGTTTAGAAACAAAAAAAAATAGAAAAAGACAGAATTACTGTATACACATTATGTTTGTTTAGAAATAAAGTATTTTGTTTAGAAAAAACTAACAAAAAATTATACAGCATTGTGTTTGTTTAGAAAGAAAATGTATAAAAAATATAAAATATAGAAATATAAAAATACAGTTTTTTGTGAAGTTTTTGCAAATAAACTAATTTCGAGTAGGAGCGCGGTCGATTAATCACAGCTGGCTCCGCATCACCTA
>JAUCNO010001091.1:6107976-6128892 GCA_032353835.1 Enteromius viviparus | reverse complement strand
TGTTAGAAATCTTATAATGGTCCATGGTTGGGTCTTTCATTGGGACAATAGTCCAATACAAATATCAAAATAAACAAGAATTAGTCACAAAATGAAGCTTTTGCCATGGCTGTGTCAGTCCTCTGACCTGAACCCTGAGTGAGATGAACTAAAGAGGAGAAGCACCATCATGGAGCTGGTATTCTGAAGGATCTGGAAAGATTCTGGATTAAAGAGTGCTCTCTTTTCTCTTATCAGGTGTTCTCCAAACTCTTCCAGGCATTACAGGGGAAAACTTATAGCTGTTCTCTTGGAAAAAAGGACATACTAAAAATTGGGTGCCGATAATTGTGGCCAACATGTACTGGAAAAAGACACTTATTTCATCATGAGTTTTTCTCCCCATTTTCAATTGTTTTACTCCAATGATAGGTTAGAATTTTGAAAAAGCTTTGAACGAAAGATCAAAAGGATAATTTATTTTCACAGCCACATTTGCTTAGATTGACCAAGGGTGCCAATATTATTGGACGGCACTGTGCATGGCCAAAAGTTGTCTACAGACATATGGTGACATTTAATTTTTGACAAGAGAAATAGATACAGTTTGACAGACTATACTATTGTTTAAAAACCTAAGTGTTCAGCTGACAAAACTAAAGTTTTAAAAGCTGCCAATTGTGAAATCTAGGACAATTTCTAATCTAACTAGGATCGGCTTCTTTTATAATATCAGAATTAACAATAAAATAAGCAATATAATCATAACTATCTTACTTCTAAAACAGTGCACAAAAGTAGCACTTGTTTCTATGACAAGTTCTTAACCTACTAAAATATTAGACATGATAGAACTAAACTAGTTCTGTGTTCAGTATGACTATTTTCAGCATTGGATACTTGAATACTGTTAAAAAAACTACACAATGATAAACATTTCAAACAGCTCTATGTTACATTCTTGCCACATGACCTAGTTACACCGCAGTTAGTTCAGCAAGCAGCATCCAGTGTTCAATTAAGAAACAAAATGTAAAAAATTTTAATGTTTTGCAGTCTGATCAAATAATGAGTCAGGATGTTTTAAAATGACTTTAAGTTGTCATACAGGAAGATCAAGTCAAGTGCTTTGTGGTGTATAACAGTGAATGTTATGACATATTTCATGTACACAGACTACTTTAACACTGTGTATATGTAGTGCTCACATCGGAAATACTAGTAGTACTATTAGTTTTGTAGTAGTCTGATATTATGCCGTTCAACACAACCTTAATCACAAGTTGCAAAAAAAAATCTGATACACACACTGTAAGTGTCACACTAAAAGTGAGAATTAGACATTTAGCCGGCCAGAGAGAAGTCAGTCACTCTAGCTGGCCGCAAGCTCCCAGAGTCCCCTGAGAGACAGACAATTAGGCCGCTTTAGCTTGTCTGTGACCTAGATGTCTGCAGCACGCTCTCCAGTCAAAGCTCCCTCCCTGAGAGACCGGCCATGCCACAAATATACATAGTAATTCATCAGTCGGCTTCCTCTCAAGAGCCGTCTCTGCCTCCAGAGCACTTTACTCTGATGGTACTCAGGCTATTTAAACTGAGTGGCGTTGCATGGACATCCAAGTACAGACTTTCTCTCATCTGGGAAAACGCATCAAAAGATTAATGCTGGCTATCACATTATGACCATAACGGATGTCAACATGTCAAACTGTGGGGACTACCAGACTAGCCATAATTATTATCAAATAAGAGAATCTCAGAGTTCCCACACTTTTCAAGAGTGAATTTCCATGACTTTTCCAGTCATTTATAATTCCGGAGTATTCTAAATGATTCCATTTAATTTATTCTGAATAACTGAAGCACAATACTTACAACATAAATATTAAATGCAATCATCCCTGTAATTGATTTAAGTCATTTTTTAAATTATTTTGAAATAAGATAAATGTATATTCTCAATGGTATAAAGGACACATCATACTGGCATATCATGGAGCCTGCACATATTTCAAATGCAAATTCCTCTCTCTGTCCCATAAAGCACCACTGGCAAAGAACATTTCCTGTCTAAGAAGGTGCAAATGGTCTGGGGTGATAAGTGCTGTGAGAATTAGTCATGTTTGACTCATGGACTTGCAGAAACAATTAGAAAAATTTTAGACACTTTCTAAAGAATTAAATGTGTCTTTTTTAAACATGCGCTCTAGGCTAATTTTACTGAGTAAATCAATACAAATTAATTTCACTTTTGCCACATACACCAGATACTAAACCGCAGTGTAAAGGGATGCAACACTACAGATAGCACTTAACATTAACCTCAAAGAATGCTTTGTGCATTGATATACCATAGTATTCACTTGACTATCATTCTATCAAAGCACATCAGATTCAATGCACCATGGAACTAACGCTTTTTTATATTCAATAGTATTAAAACATTTTTGAGACCAGGTGTACAATGTAAATATTGCATAAGAATACTGTACACATCAGCACTGCAAGTACTATAATATTACAATCTGGTACATCAGTAGCACAACCATGTTTTTTGGTGTTATGCTTTTTGGTATTGGTATTAAAGTATTAAATGGTATTTCTGGTAAAAATGGTATTTCATGGTAAAACCATGTTTTAGGACGAGGTACCATGCACACATAATCCTACTTATCCATTTTGAAATAATCAAACAGCACTTTCTGATAGCAATGCTTGTAAACCACCGCAAAATGTTGCTTAGGTATACATCTGACAAGATTTTGAGACACATGCCACATTCACCACTTGATACTTACTGCCTGCATCCCCCTCGGAGGAGCTGGATCCCCTCATCCGCAGGTACATGAGGCCCAGCAGGACGAAGAACAGGCAGGCTGCTGTCAGGAGGAACATGGACAGGTAGTGAGCGCTGAAGCCGCCGGTAGCGGACACCTCCTCCCGTTTAAACTGCTGCAGGAGCTCGTCTTCGGGGACCGCGGTATGCTGCTTGGGCTTGAGGGTTGAGGCATGGCTGTAGGAGTGGTTAGAACCGGTGTGGTTCGAGTGGTTCGCTCGGTAGGTCGCTGTGTAGGAGGGAAAACGTGGTCTGAGCCCGATACTGATCCGACTGCTGCTGCAGGGGGACTCGCCGTCTCCGTTGTCGAGGTGGTTCTTATTAAAACCACCGCCGCCGGTGCTGCTATCATCCCCGTCAATCCCGGAGAGTTTCTGGTAGCTGCGGCTTACGTAGCTTCCGCTGAACTCCCTCGGTTTCTTCTCATCTCGTTCCCCGAGCATATCTAGACTGAAGTCGGGGGTATCATGCGCCGTCTTCTCCGCGTTCCAGACGCTCCGGTACGGCGAAGAAGAGGAGGCGGCTGGACTGTGTCTGGAAGTCAGACGGCGTTCGTGGGGACGCTCTCGTTCACCCTCCTCTTCCTCCTCCTCGTCTGAATCAGAGTAATCCCTGGCTAACTTACTACTGTTAGACTCATAAAACGCCTTATTCCCGTTCAAAGCCCGACTGTCTCTTTCCGTTTCCTCCAAATCGTTGGATTTGCCTCGGTCTGCCCACCACGGAGACGCAGAAATGCTTTTCCTGTCCACGGATAAGCCGAGGGAGGCGGCGGGTGTTCCCACAGGCCTGACGGTGGGTGTCTGCAGCGCGGATCCTCGGTCTCTCCTGCTGCCGCCGTGATTCGGGCCTCCTTTCTTCTGCGGCGCCTCCGCGTCCGACTCGTCCGAGCTGAAGCCCAGCACGAACTTTCCGGGTCTGCGCTTTTCGCTCCGGCTGGCGCTCAGACGCGTGACGTCACCGTCCGGTGGCCTGGCGCTAAGTCCCGGAGCTCGCGCCGCGGCGCTGCTGTTGCTAGCGCCGCTACTGCCGTTGCTGTTGATACTCCCGCTGCTGCTGCGTCCTTTCACGCTCCGGGAGCCCCGCGGCTGTGGCTGCTCCTCCCGCAGCTTTTTCAGTTTCTTCAAGTACACAGGCCGCGTGCTCTCCGTCACCGGGCCCGGGGTGAAGCCGAGCCGTTTTAATTCAGACACAAGCTCCTCATCCGTTAACTGTGCAGACGCCATCTTGCACGAAAAAACGCACACAGCGAGACACGGCGGAAGTGACGTAGAAGTAAGCGGACAGACGGCCAACTTGAAAGGAGCGAAACGGGAAACTTTTTTCATTTAATTATTAAATGAACAACATTATACATCATCACGAATGACAATCAAGAAAAAAATAGTGGAAAACTCGTCAGAAGCAGGCATAGATAAAAGTCTAAATAAAGTAACAGTTAAATACTAAGACTATTATTTTTTAAAAAGTCTTTTAGTCTTATATTGCCACATTTCAGTCAACAAGTCGAAGTATCTAATAAAAAAAAAATTTAAGAAACAGAAATTATGTACTGGGATATATTTAACTAATTTTTTTTTTTACTTTACTGTATTTTTACTGACGTGATATATGAAACCTAACTTTTATAATTATTATCATCATCATAATCATCTTCATCCATTTTATATTTTATTAATTGAGTTATTTATTAAAACAATTTATGTAATAAACAGTATTATTATTATTTATTTTTGTTGTTGTTTTGAATAACTGAAATCCAAATTTAAATAAACAGAAAAAAAACTTGATTAACAGAAAAGAAAATTAAATCAATAGATATTCTAACACCTGCTTAACATTTAAGTTTATATGAATTATATGAATGAAAATTAATAATGAATTAACATGAATAAAAATCTACAAATACACCCATCCATGGAATTTAAGGTGCAGGTGTCTATATAAATTAAAGCAAGTCTAGAAATATTAAAACACAAATAAAGCTGTTGAGAAAAATATGCCTGTTTGAGTTAGGAAGGAAAATGATGGAAGAAAACATTTTATTATCACGCTGTGCCACACAAAGATCAATCAGCATTCAACAACTATTTTAATTGTGACTCAGGGGGGCTGTGTATTAAACCACACCACCCTGTGGCGAAATCTGTGAATTGCAGCTCCTGCTGTGTACAAGTAGCTCGCGGAACAGTCCGCGCGAATCATTCTGTCAATTGAAGACTCGCTCGAGACACATTTAGTGCACGGGATAGGAGCGAGAGAAGAGAGCCAGCAAACCGGCCAGTTCACTTCAGATAAACCAAGCGATGGCTTTCAGGACGCGTGCTGTTCAACTGCACCTTAAAACGTGCTTTCTTCTGCTTTTAGGGTGTCTGATGGAAGCTGCCCAAGAGCAAGGAAGCATGTACATGTGGATTGATGCCAATCAAGCAAGAATATTAATTGGTAATAGTGTTTAGCGCTTTAATGATATTAGAGCCCAAGTGTGAACCAAGCCAGTGAATAATGACTTTAGCACAGGGTTTTTCAAGCGAGATGCTTGTGAATGCTCAATGTTTTATCCAACAGGTTTTGAAGAGGATATTTTAATAGTCTCCGAGGGCAAAATGGCCCCATTCACACACGACTTCAGGAAAGCACAGCAGCGAATGCCAGCAATACCTGTCAATATCCACCACGTGAACTTCACCTGGCAAGCCACTGCTCAGGTACTGTACAACTTTTATATTCTTCAGCTGGAATGATCTTAACCGGGGACACAGTACACATTTTATTTATTATTGATGCAGTCTTTATTCAAATGAGATATCTTTAAAACAAACCTATTCTAGGTTCTTATCGAATTATCAAAGTTAGTTTTTCCTTATAATGTTATGGATTTTGCTTATTGACTTTTATGAGTATCATGTTTGTGTAAATAAGCTGTTTTACAATAGCCTATATAAAACAATGTGAAATATGCTGTTAATATATATATCTTATATGAATTACTTCTTAGTAGTTCCTTGTTTACCTAAAATATAATTTATCAACGTTTGAAAAATATTTAACATTAAAAATACATTTTCTAATAAGTTAATAATGGATTACCAATAAATATTATAGTTTCAAAATATGTCATTTGAAAACTACTCTCATGCGGTTCATGCACTTTTACTGAAAAGTGTGTATTTAATAAATATTTTTGCTCTGTAATATTGTAAACCGAATTTGTGTTGTATATTGGCCTATTTTGAAAAAAATGTCATTTCAATTCTTGTGGTATTTTGCATGTTGGTGTCGTAAAGCTGCACGCGGATCAAAGCGCGGGCCCGCCTCGTGAGCGCGCCTCCTCACGCATGTGCCAAACATCTGGGTCGTCATCAGTGCACTGAGAGCGCGCGCTTTATTAAACAACCAAAGTTCCATTTGGAATCACTTTGCGTTGCGTTGTTATTGCTTGTTGATCTTCTTTGTAATTCGTTATGGTTTTGGCAGAAACAGTGGCAAATGATTTTTACCCTGCAGAGCTTTTCCCAAAGGTTTCATAATATAATTTTTTACAGAAGGTCCCAAATAGCCGGTATCTGGTATTCATTACAAATTACATGACTACAATTTAGAAAGGAAATCTTTCAGATCTAGAGAGGAAATCTTTTAAAGCAGTTCGGTTTTCAAGATTCCTTCTAATATGCACATTTTTATTTACACTCTGTATTAGCTGTTTTAAGCATAAAATAATAAAGCATAACTTAAATAAAGATTTATTTTGTCTTTTTTTACAACGTTCTAGCTGGCAAAATAATTGTTTTATTAAATATCTTTTCCAAAGCAGTTTTACCAACTCCAGTTACCAAATAAATGTCAACTGCAAGGAGAAAAGTAAAAGACAAACACATCATTTTAAACTATCCTTGATCACATATATACTTTGCAACCTTTAAAAATCAGTTTTAACATATTTTGTAATATCATGAACAACCTTAACCTCACATAACACGTATATTACACATATTACACATACACCACAGCCTCATTCACAATTTTTTCGGGAGAATGTACAGGAATCTTTTTTCACAAGTGATCTATCTTTGCACACCGGGATCATAATCCGTGAATAGCATGTTGACTTGACGAAAGAGCAGCAAGAGGGAGAAATTAAAATAGCAAGGGGAGGGATACGGAGGAAAAAGAGAAGGGCCCACTCTGTCCTGGCCCCTGTTAGCTTCAAAGACGGCCGCTGAGGCTTTAGAACAAAGGTCTCTGGCATAAAAGGCTGGCGGCGAGAGTTATCTGTGTTGGTTATTACCATTCAGCTGTAGGATTAGCTAAGCTCTCCACACAGCTTGTGTACTTTTGCCTTCATCAAACGCTGCCCAGCTTTTACACTCAGAAATCTAGAGACAAGAAAAAAGAAAGGGGGAGGAAAAAAAGAACCGTCTCCCTCGCTTTCATCTCCTTTTGGGACAGTTTTTTTTGTAGCGTGTGTTTGGCCTCACCATCACAAGTGTGTAATTCTCAAAAGGTTGAGGTCATTAGTTAGAGAGCGAAGCTGCGCTTCTTTCGGAGGAAATTGATTGCCTTGCAAACTTAAGGATACCCGGAAACCCTCTTTTTACTCTTTAGAGATGTATATGTGTTCCTGTCATGAACCACATGCAACCTTTTTTGTGCTATTGTGCCAGACGCCCCACTTTATGCAAATCTACACTACTTCTTTGAAGTTTAAAACAAAGTTAACTTCTGTTTTTTTACCTATCTTTTTTTTTTCTCAGGCAGAGTACTTTTATGAGTTTCAGACTCTGCGTTCATTGGATAAAGACATAATGGATGACCCTATCGTCAACGTCCCTCTCCTAGGATCAGTGCCACACAAAGCCTCCGGTGTGCTTTTATTTTATTATTTTACTATGGTTGTGGCTTTAGTTTTTCCTCTTAAAGTCAAAGTTCACCCAATAATTCTGTCATTTACTCACCCTGAACTTTTTCCAAAACTTTCTTCTGTTGAACACAAAAGAAGATATTTTGAAAAATGTTGACAGCTGACAGTAGCCATTGACTTTCATGGTATTTTTTTCCTCCATTCCATGAAAGTCAATGGCTACCGCCAACTGTTTTATTTCCAACATTCTTCAAAATATCTTCTTTTGTGAAACTCATACAGGTTTGGACTTGAGGGTGAGGAAATAATGACAAAATTGAGTTTTTGGATGAACCTTCCTGATAATAAACTCATACTCATGAAGCTACTCATGAAGTGTAATAATACATATACACATAATTATCCATCTAGATCTTAAAATCACACCTATAAGATAATTATAGCCTATGTAAAAAAGGGCTTTTGTGTACTCAGTGGTCCAGGTGGGCTTCCCATGCAGAGGTGACCAGGATGGTGTGGCAGCATTTGAGGTGACCATCCTGGTGATGGATGATGGAGGAAACATCATCTTGAGGACGCCACACAACGCCATCTTCTTTAAAACATGTCAGAGAGGTACGTTTTCAAAAGTTGTGGTCCAACCTTAAATGCACAAAATGATTGTGTGGTTTAAAGAACATATTACATAAATGTAAAATAAAAAATCTTTTAATCTAGAAGAACCAATCCAGCTATTAAAGAGCTCTTATTTAGATGTTCTCCCGCTCTTCTTTAAGAGTAGATGGTAAGAGAGAGAGAAGCAGAGCTCATCACGGTACGGGTGACTCTCAACCCTACCCACAAAGCCATCGCTGGCTCATGAGGTCATGTGAATCCTGCCAGCTGCAGCCCTTTAGAATGAGCGTGTTATGTTTTTCTCTGATCCCCCCCTCCCTTCTCTCACACACACTAACCTCACGGTGTTGCATTCCCCTACACACCCTTCTCCACCCCTCTCCATTCGGCGTGCAGACTTCACAGATCAAATGGTCCATCTGTCTGAAGCCACCCCGCAGGGAGGAAGCAAAGTGTTTCCTAGTGACAGCTGAGGGTGCCTTAATGACTAGTACTCAAAACTTGTTTTTTTAAAAGTCTGGCTGCTTAAATTTCACCCACAGGACAAAATGATGTTGACGTAGTTAATATTGCTTAGGACCTTCAAGGACCATTTTTAAGAATGTTCAACAACAGTTTTTTGTTTCATAAAAAACACTGCATTGAGTTAACCTTAATAACTAACATTCTGGCATTTTTTTACTCATTCTAAACTCAAAAGGAGAGATTTAACAGAATGTCCAAGCTGCTTTTTTCCATATAATGAGAATAGAATGATCCTTATGACTTTCCAGCACAACTTTCTAAGCATTTGTGAAGCTTTATATGAAGAACAGAAATGTTTTTCACTGAAAATATATCTTGGAAGTAGAGCTGGGCGATATATATCGTACGATATATTATGCGCATCTCGTCAATAAAGACGGTTTTTTGATTAGCTCTGAATCTCCGTCAGCTGTTTTTAAAAGGAATGCCAACTTATACACAGAGCCGTAGATCACGGAGAAGCTGTGCGTTGAGTTTCGCAGGTGATTCAATGCGAAACTTCTCAGCGATCTACGGCTCTTTGTATAAGCTGGCGTTTCTTTTTAAAAACAGAGATTTAGCGCTAATCAAAGAACCATTTTTACTGATAAGATGCGCATAATATATCGTACGATATATATCACCCAGCCCTACTTGGAAGCCACAATCCCCATTCACTTTCATGGTGTGGAAAAGAGCAGCTTGGACATTCTTCTAAACTTCTCCTTTTCACAGAGGAAAGAAAGTCAAATGGGTATCCAAAGACATGAGGGTCAGTAATGATGACAGAATTTCAAGTACACTAAACAACACAGTCTGTGAATTGAACATTGAAACACATCTGCAACTCTATACAGGGCCACATTGCATTTGATAAAGTTGTTGACATTGTGGTTTCACCTCAAAGCCATTTTTCTCCTTATATGCTAGTGTCAGTTCTTTTGAAGGAGGCACTGTGACTGAATTCACTGCTCTTTTTGATGTCCTTGAAGTGGCATAGGAAGGGAGTAAGTTAGGAAGTGTTTGGTGAAGATTAAAAAAAGAAAGGAAACGTTCTCACCATTTATGTCTCCTTTTTCTGAAGCAAAGTGCCCCGGTGGTTGCCGCAATGGAGGCTACTGCAACGAAAGGCAGGTCTGCGAGTGTCAGGATGGGTTTTACGGCATTCACTGTGAGAAAGGTAACCATTTTTATAAGTTACAAATGTACAAAGTTAGTATGTAGTAAGTTGCCCACAACGCAGTTCACTTAAAATACAGTGTTAAATGAAAGAAAGAAAAATTAAATAAATAAAAAGAAAAAATATTTAATAGATTAAATATTTCTAGATTCTTAAAATCTATACGATGACTATTAAAGCCCATGTAACCTCTGGTGTGTTGAGGCTTAAGGTTAGGTAATCAAAAAGGGAATTTTAAATATAAATCAAATAGCATAAAAAATAAATAAATAAAAAATATTTATATTAAATAAAACATTCTAATTATATATAACATATTCAAACATTGTAATTTAAATATAAGTTTTAATGAATAGTTTTGGTCTTATTAGTAGATGTCAGCATGTACAACCTTGTCATAAAGTCTTCACCAAAAAAGCCAGGTTCATAAAAAAAGAAATAAATAAAAGAAGTATAGCACTAAAAGTAACTCTTTTCTCAGAAAGACAAGCCTCCTTTGGAAACAAACGAGTGCATATAGTTTATTATGATGATGATTATACTCAACCTCAGGGCATTACTTCTCAAAATGCTTTGTGCAAATTACAAAGCATGGTTAAGCCCGCCATGTACTAGTTTAGATGAAGGCATCGAGCACGCATGTATTCTAGAAGGTTTCTTGTCTAGAGAAAATGTGAATTACCCAGCAGGTTGGGAGGCACAAACATGTGTTTTTCATCTATTTACAACTTTAAAGAGCGGTTTACCAAAAAAGGCCTCCATTAGAAGCTGAAAATGTTTTCAATATCCTCATTGTAGCTGTGTTTGTATCTAAACCGCTTCCACAAAACACCTTTCATCCAATATGGCTTTTGGCTGATTTGTTTTCGCCCACGTTCCTGCCAAAACCACAAAGATTTGTGCTTTGCATATCAAGAAAACCTGCAGCCCAAAATACCCTTCCATTCTTCAACAACAATAGCTGTGTGCAGTTAATGCTTGCAGTTAGAATATTGTTACCTTATTGTCAGTTTGACCCTATTTTTTATTTTGCATTAAGACAATTGGTATCATGTGATATGAGCTGCTACAAATAAATTATACATTATGGCTATTTTCTAGCCCTCTGTTCTCCGAGATGTCTGAATGGTGGCCTGTGTATGAGCCCAGGTGTGTGTATATGTCCTCCAGGCTACTTTGGACCCAGCTGTGAGAGAGGTTAGTTTCCGACCCGTTATGTCGTATCAAACATGCTGTTATTGTAATATATGCATTTAAGTAGTTTGTGACGGGTTCATTGACTTTGCGTTGTTTTTTCTACATTTACAGCTAACTGCAGCACCACCTGTTTGAATGGAGGGACGTGTTTCCATCCTGGCAAATGCATCTGTGCCGTCGGATTTGAAGGGAGCCGCTGTGAGCTCAGTGAGTTCAGCTATGTGTACCTTCATTAACACTGTGAAAAAACAAACTACAGTCAGACCACAATAACAAAACACAATAAAACGACCTAAACAAAATCAAACCAATTTGCAATAAATAAATTCACATGGGTTTTTAGGGGAAAGAAATGATTGAATAAGGAATACAACCAATAAAAGAGCATTGTTTTATATGCTTCATGTTCAAATTACAATTCTGAAGCAGTGATGTTTTTAATGTTTTGTATGGTTTAATTTAATTTTATGTTTACTTTTATTCAGAAGGAATGTGTTAAATTGTTGTAAAGTGTAGGTATAAAAAATATAACACAATTTCTCTTTCAAATAATTACTGTTTTTATAAAAAAATATTAAGCAGCACAACTATTTTCAACATTGGTAGTAATAAGAAATGTTTCCTAAGCACCAAATCAACATATGTGACCACAAAAACTGATTTTTGATCATCTTCATAAAGAGTAAATAAGCATTCCATTGATGTATGGTTTGTTAGGATAGGATGATATTTGACTGATGTTATTTGAACATCTGGAAACTGAGGGTGCAAAAAAAAAAAGAATCAAAATACTGTGAAAATCGCCTTTAAAGTTGTCCAAAAGTCCTTAGCAATGCATATTACTAATCACAAATTAAGTTTTGATATTCTTACAGTAGGAAATGTGCCGAATATCTTTATGGAACATGATCTTAACTTAATATCCTAATGATTTTTGGCATTAAAGAAAATATTGTTGGCTATTACTATAAATATACCCATGTGACTTAAGTTTTGTGGTCCAGGCTCACATGTCAGGATGATTTCTAAAGGATCATGTGAGACTGAAAACAGGAGTAACGGCTGCTGAAAAAGTAGCTTTGCCGCCACAGAAATAAATGAGCGTTTAAAATATTTTAATGTAGAATACTTTATTTGAATTTGTACATAATTCAAAAACTACCATTCAGAACCCCCCAACCAAAAAAAAAAACTACTTCAATTCCTGAACCTATGACTCAAAAATGCCCACTTCCAAGTTTTAGGACTACTAACTAAACAGCTCAATTAACTTCTAACGTAGAGTATTAACTGGCTGTTACTTTATCATCGCCATCTTTCAAAGGGAAAGCCGTATTGTTGTTCTTTGGCAGTAATAGGCTCACTTTCACAAATTGCCCTTAGAGCAGTTCTCCAAGTAAACTTCCTAAGTGAAGTGTGTTCTCACATTAGTGTTAAATGGGCCGGCACCTACATGGGAAAACACAGGATGTAATGCAGTTGTGTTGTCACCCTAATCACTAATAACAACCTCATGGGCTCACGTGCACTCAAGCAGTGTGGCGTTTTATCTCTGACCACTCACAGAAAGCTTTTTACTTCCTTTTTGTAAAATTAAGTGCAAGTGTTGAGATGAAAGCCATTTGGAACTTTCTCCCTGAGGTATGCTTTGAGGGTGATAACAATTATATATACGTACTTACTTTGCTTTAAAGGTCTGTATCTGTTTCGTTGATGTTTAAACAACTCCTCTTTGACCCCGAATTTCATCCTTTCCTGTTCAAAGGCAGGAAGTATTGCAGCATTCAGAGGCGCTTGGGCTGAAAAGGGAGGAAAGAGAAAATATTGAAGTAACATCTCTGTGACATTTTAATAGCGTTAAGCCAGTTGTTGCTTTCTGATCCACTGCAGTATCATGTTCTCCGTCAAAACGGGCTGTGACATAAATGCCTGGAGTCCTGCTGAGGTCATGTTATGTAAAGACGTCCCCCTCTTTGTCTGGTTTCATGGGTATGGATTTCGCTGATTTGTCAAGGAACAAAGAAGCCGCTGAAATTCAGTTGATCTTGATCAAATATGCAGGTGTAAGAGGATCCGGGAGTGTTTGGAGAGGGTTTGTCTGCCTGTGTGCCCCTGCTTTAGTTTTTTAAAAGCATTACATTTCATTTAGTTTACTATATTTTTCTCTGCGTATGTTCATTTTTACACTGAAAAAAAGTGTGTGTGTGTATATATATACTGTATACATGAAGGCATTTGCAAAAACAGAAATTAACCGTTTTTAAAAATCTTTTTTTCATTGTGCATTCTAATTAATCTTAATAACAACAACAAAAATTTACAGTTAAATAATACAATATAACTATTTTTTCAAGCTTAAAAAAAAAGAAAAAAAATATATATAATAAACAAATAAATACATGCAAATCATGGAAATGTTAATATTTTGTATCATTTTCAGAAACAAATGTCAATTACTAGTTTGGTGAGAAAAATTGCTTAAACCCCAAAAAACAAAAATAATAAAATATAATGAATATCATGTTCAGCATGATATTCATATATTTTTTTTTATTAATTTTAAGATTATTTATTGTAGCATGCAAAGACAAATGGCATAAAAAATAAAGTAAGCTTTATATTGTAAACCTTAATAAACAAAGAAATAATGTTAAAATCAAAATGTAATATTTTTTTATTAGATTTAAAAAACTGAAATAAAATGAAGCTGATACTGCATAAATCCAAGATGCAGGTGTTTTTTTGCTATGTAATTCCCCTACTTCCATTAAAACCTTAAGAAATGAGTAATAAACAATAGCTATTGTTCAAGATGATCTTGTCATAATAATAAATGACTAACTTGACTAAATTATTTTGATACAGCAGCTAGCAAAGCAAAAACATTCTTTTCGCGACTAATAAATTTTGCGGTTGTTTTCTGCAGGTAAATGTCGACAGCCGTGCAGAAATGGAGGCAAATGCACAGGGAAAAACAAATGCAAGTGCAGCAAAGGCTACCATGGCGATCTGTGCTCCAAAGGTGAGACTATCTCAACTTGGCAGAAGAACTGTGGACATATTTGATCAAAAACACATGTTCCACCGCAGCATCGCTCTATGCGCACAATAAACCCACAAAAAATGAACCGTTGGTGCCTGATTGCACCTTAAAATTTCCACTTGGGCTGCAGGCTTGCTGAACAGCACAGGATATGTTTCTAAGACTAAACACTGCGTCTCTGTGTATGGCTGAATGTGTATGTGTATACAGCTGTCTGCGAGCCCAGCTGTGGAGCACACGGGACCTGTGTGGAGCCCAACAGGTGCCAGTGCAGGGACGGCTGGCATGGACGTCACTGCAATAAGAGTAAGACAACATCCTTTTTCCCAAAGCCAAGACACTAATTGCCTGGAAATGGATTAGAGCAAGAAATTCGCTGTAATGCCAGGGTATTACCATGGATATTTAGACATATTACCATAATAATACCATGGTTTTTTGGGCAAATATTATTCCTGGTAGTTCAATTGAAAACAACTTAAATCAAAAGAGCTTTGTTAATAAAATATAAAATAAAATAAAATAAAATAAAATATAAAATAAAAAAAAATATATATAAAAAAAAAAAAAAAATAAAATAAATAAAATAAAAGGTTTAATTTAATTTAACAAAAGATTACTGGGAATTATTGAGAAAATATTATTCTGGGGAAAACTAAACTAAAAAAAAACTAAAATGCAAACACTTTTAAATGATTACAATTATAACAAATATTACACTTAAAAATGTAACCTAGGTGCCATGCAGAAGTCATATTAAATAATAAATATTGTATTAATAATTATAATATGTTATTATTTGACACAGTATGTTTTTGTTAGGCCACTTATATATATATATATATATATATATATATCTCATGCATTCAATTTATAGTCATAGATTAAGCAAATTTAGCCATTTTTAATTTACATGTTTTCCTTCTCGGTAAGTCGTATTTATCAAATTGACCACAGTTTGCACCATTTAAACTAAAACCCTGGTTATGTTTTGTATTTTTGATCATTAATATAATATTTTATTATTTAATATTGAGCATGGTATTGCCATTGTGTTACCTGCTGAAATGGTAGGGCAAAATAACTTTTTTTAACTGTTTTTTCCCCATACTTTTTCTAAACAATTAAGTCGTATTGAACTATTTTGCATCAAACAGCCACAATTTGCCCCATTTAAGCTAAACCTCCAGCAAATACGACTTGTTCCTCAATTATGTCAAATGTTGTTCTGCACTACGCGGCACATTTTTAACGGCTCTCTTCCTGCAGGATTTCGTGGAGGAGTCTCGAACAGCCAACGGGTCTCTGGTTCCAAGCACAAGTCACAGCCCATGGCGGCGAAGGACACGAAGGACGTGCCTGAATCCAGTCAGCCCTCTGAAAGCAACTATGTGGTTTAAGCCTCCAAATTTTGGGCCAATGGCCCCTCCGTTTCAACATCGCCTTCTCCGGAACAAAGCTTTTATCCTCCTCTTCCGATCTTCATCGGGACACTCCCAAGCTGGACTGCTGCTTTCTCAGAGCGAGACTTGTTTTTGTAGTACACTCACAGTGTCTTATTTTACCACACTAGCGCCTTTGATATAAAATCTCCCACAGTCACCCTTCATCGAGCTTCTGTCCTGCGTCAACCAAGAGGGGAGTGAGTCACATGCTTGTGGTGAGCGTCTGTGATGTTTGTGCGGTTTAGCTTCAGATGTGGAGCTGAATCACTGGGAGAAGTGTACGTTACGATCCGAGAACTTCCGGGTGCGGATCCGGCTTTTCTTAGGAATGTAATTGCTCTTTGGCTTGTGCTTATGGTTCGTCTGATTTAGTAAACATATTGTCGTCATTATTGTCACTAACATTCTTATTCATGCAAATCACCTTTATGTAGTAGCTTCTCCAACAAGTACTTGTATATGTATCCCATTCATGCTATGTAAAATTAAAAACAAATATATATATATATTTAGATATGGGTAGACAGTCTTTAAGTTTATGCTTAAAATTCTCATACTTTTGTATAACAATGCACATAAGCTGCTTGTGATGTCATAAAGCCAAAAATCGTAATTTTTCATGTGACTTCATTAACTAAATAAAATGTGTTTTCATGGAGTTTGCGAAGATGAAGTGTTTTTTTTTTTACCTATAACGTGACAGTTCTGTCCTTTTTAACTCACAATCATGTTTGACTAAAGGTCATTGCAATGCTCACTGAGTCGGAAATGTTCGTACACTGAAACGTAGCAGTTATAACAGGATTGATTCTGATTGGGTGTCCATTTTTGTAGTGTGATTAGAATTATATAATCTGTCAAGCTCCAAAAAGGACCATAAAAGCTTAAAAATGGTCCATCCGATTAGTTACAAATCTGTCTTAGCTTTCCTTTGCATGTTCATAAGAGCATAATGATTCATTGCAATAGGCTTTGGATAATCCAGTTTGCAAAACTGAGACATTCGCAACCTGAATGGATTTGGTTCTTCAGTTCAACTCACTCAGTGGCTGTTGAGTTAACATCTCAGTGAAGGTGATCATCGGTGCGTATCATCTTTGGCCTGTTCTTCACCCAAAACCATCTAATGGCTGTAGAGGAGATGAAATATAGTTGAGTACTTTTATGATACCTTAATTGTGCTTTTGAAGCTTGAAAGCAGAATGGCATGGGCTTAATAATGTTTCACCTTTTCCTTAAGTATTCAAAATATGAAAAAAAAAGTCAATATTTATTGGAAATAAGTTGAGTAAATTATAAATATACTATAGTTCAAAAGTTAGTTTTTTAAAACAATTTTAAGGTTGAAATTAGAGCTGCATTTATTTGATCAAAACCAATAAAAAAATAATATTGTAAAGTATTACAATTTAAAATGTTTTCTGTTGTAATTTGTGCTGTCAAATGTTTAATCGCATCCAAAAAATGCTGTTTACATGATATATATGTGTGTACATACATAAGTAGGCTATATATAAATAGAAACACATGCATAAATATATTGAAGAAAAATATGTTCATATATTAAGAATATATTTATATATAATATGAAACATAAGAATATATAAATGTATACACAAGTATCTTTGTAACATTGTAAATGTCTTTTAGGTCACTTTTGATAAACTGAATGCATCCTTCCTGATTAAAAGTATTAATTTCTTTTTTACAAAAGACATTTTACAGACCTTACACTTTTTGAGCAGTAGTGCATGTATACATATAGCTACACTTAATCTTTCTTTCAAGTAGTTAACAGTTATTGCATCATTTGTTCCACAGGTTTCTAAGCCTATAAGGGAGCATTGTAAATATAAAGTGAGCCATGTTTTATGGGCCGGTCTTGCGGCTTCTGTACGATTGCGGGGTAACTGCACTGTGGTGGGTCTCGCTCCGTGTGCTCTGGCAGGCAAAGCTGCTTGTTGCTCTCCTGAGCAAAATGAGTGATGCTTTCTGAAAAAATTCCAAGCATTCACATATTTGGGTTGATAGAACGGGCGCAGATGTTTACCACTAAACGAATTATCAGATGTTGGTTTTGGCGAAAGCCACGTCATGCAACTGGAATGTTGATGTCTATTACCAAATACACAAAGCATTCATCCATTGAGCTTTAATCATCTCAAAAAGCGATCTTTGGTTGAAAAGGTTTGGAGAATTGCAGGATTGTCTATAAATCCTGTCTTAGCAAAGAAGAATGATGGCAATGTGCATGCAATCATACACACATATGCAGGGTCATTTACACATTACGCCAATTAACCTCTACAGGGGGCGCCGATCGATCAGCCGTGCTTCCCGCCGCGGGCCAGAGGAAGCTGGTGTGGTGGCCAGAGAGGACAGGTGAAAATAAACAGCTGGTCGGGTGATTATTTGTCCTGTTCCACATCACATAGCAGCTCGGCCCACCATGATGGCCCATGGGAGCGACGTGAATTTACCCTGTCAGGTCACCTTTCATGGAGGAAATACAACAATAACAAAAACACTATGTGGAATGCCAAAAATGTAGCAGGCAAATGAAATGGCGGTAACCATGGAAACGGAGTCATTTCGCGCCTGTGAATTGTCCAGACATCTGGTACCTTGCGTTAAGCAGGTGCAGTCTGGGTACGAACAGGTATGTTCCATTTATATCAGCCTCTGGGCGATGGAGCGGGTACATCAGAAAGAATCAGAATCAACTCATATAATGGGTCTTCTGAGAATCATAGCATTGGAAGATTCATTGGAGGGGGTAGACATACTAATATAATCCAAAAATCTATATTTAAGCTTAGTTGATAGGTATAATGTCGGTTGCCATGAAAATTAATTTTGATTGTCTCCGAAAGACGAAGAAAAGAACAGGTGGACAGCTTACAGTGGCCCATTGAAACAGCTGTCAATGAGGAATCTATACAAACCCATAATTTAAAGATTGAAACAAATTTTGACGTGGCTGGAATTTGCACCAGAGAGCTTCACTGGAGAAAATTTGACTTGGCTTATTCACAGCACAATGCAAGAAGAACGATATGAAGTGGTTATAAAGGCCATGCAAGGAGAAGCAGAAGTCATCAGTACGGTGAGGTAGTTTGAGTCTGTTTGTGCCAGTCAGGAAAATTCCCCCTTGGTGTGGAGGAGAAAGACAGAACCAACAAAAGCAACGAGCGCATTATGCCCACTGTGGCGAAAGGTTCTCGTCATTGTCCCGGCAGAAGAGAAGCAATGAAAGCAGAACATCAAAGGCTGAGCTGGAGAATGGGCTGTCTGAGCCAAGAGCTTTAGATCTGCTCTGCCCCTTATACATAATCACCCCGCCGGAAAATACAGTAGGCTTACAGGTAGAGGTCGAAAACACTGGGGGTGGCCACTGACTCTTGATGTCATTCATTTCGGGAATGAAGATAGATAAGCACATATACTGAATCTTAACAATGTCCTGCCAAGCACATGGGGTTTTCCCAGACTAGGTGTCTTTTAAAGGTTAGAAAAGGCTTTATTATGAACATTGGCTTTCTGGATTAAAATATTTAACCTTTGAAAAGTAAACTTTGATTTATCCCAAAAAGCATAAATATATATCAAGGTTTCTGGGCTTTTGAAAAAAACGTGTTTCTATGACCTTTCAAATTAAGTGATTGATTTACTAATTTTACTTTATATGCTTTATATGCAAATGTACACCCTGTTAATAAAACACACTTTCCTTATAAATAAATCATAGATTTTTGGCATTTTAATTAAACTTGCTTTTTCTGTTTTACAAAATTAATTAATTTACCTTCAGAATTAAAAAATAAATATAGGCTATAAAATATTCAGAAATTGTTGATACACACACACACACACACACACACACACACACATAAATACAACAATTATTGAACTAATGGATGAAAATTGAGACATTTATATAATCTTTTTGTTACTTTTTAAGCTTAATTTTTCCAGGTCTGGGAATCAATATTTTCCCTGATACATCCAGATTTTTGTATGGAAACTGTTAATTCTGACAGACTCTTTTGTTTCTTTCCAAATTGCATGCCCACATTTTTTAAACATTGATAAATCTGTTCTTTAATATTGTATAAATAGGTTTGTCTATAAACATGTGTGTGGCAGGACTTTTATTGTTAACAATAAAACAGCAAACAGTGCAAACAGGCAAAAAAGGCTAAACGAAAACACCTCTGAATCCTGAATGCCAAACCACCCACTCCATCAAACTAAACCTGCCAAGAAACATCAGACAGAAACCTGCTGCGCCACCTTCTTATAATATGGTGAAATGCTATAAATAAAGCCTAGGAAAATTATACGGGAATTAAAAAAAAAAGAGGTAGGAAAATGCATTAACAAGCATTTCCAGACGTGTGCCATAAGGAGACTCGTAACTAAATAAATCACCTCACTAAGACTTTGAAAAGCGATCACATTTACACGTATGGTGTGCTTTAAATTTCCAATCCTATATGATTGTGTGTATAGTCTGAGCTGTTAAGTGAATCAGTGTCTCTAGAGAATAGGATCTTTCCCTCTTGTCTCAAGACAGCCCTGCCCTGCTTCTCCAGAGACAAAAACACTGACATCAAAGCCTCGCTGTCATCACGCAAGAATTTCTGAGTGCCCCCATCCTTCAAGAACCAGCCACCCTGGAATTTTAAGTGGATTTCTCCATCCCATCTCTCCCTGGGTCTTTCTGAACAGAACGAGTGAGGGGGATCCAGTAGAGTGGATGGCAAATCATGAAACTGAGATAAATTTTTTTTTTTTTGAATCCACTCTCTTATGTAGACATGCATATAATCCAGAAATGCACTCGACTTAGAGTCAGCAGCAGAGGATATTGTTTGATTAGAGGGGAAGAAGCTAAAATAAACACCCCAGAAAATATTAATTTTCAACATTTCAACAAGAAAAAGTACTTATTTTTAAGTTTTAACATTCTTATTCTGACTTTTATGCATTCAAATATTTAAAAGAATAAGGAAGTATATTACATTTAATAGTGTTTTAAATTAGTAAAAAAAAATTTTACTAACAAATGGGCAAAATAGTGGAATAGTGGAAATTTAAAAATGTAAAATTGTAAATAATTAGAAAATAATAATTAGTATAAAATAATTATTTGGGATTAAAGTAATTCTTTTAATGTATCGTAAATAGATTTTTTTTTTGTTAATATGCCAGACAAGATTGTTTTACACACACACACACACATATATATATATA
>JAUCNO010001091.1:6080217-6107876 GCA_032353835.1 Enteromius viviparus | reverse complement strand
ACACCTGGGGCCAGGCCAAGTGATTAGCACACCTGATTCTGATCATTTGAATGGGTGAGCGAAAACTTTTGGTAATAAGTCAGACTAAAGGTCCGTTCACACCAAGCACGATAACTATAAAGATAACAGTAAATATATTAACTATATATAGGTAATATAGTTACTAATATAGATAACTAGATTTGTGTCCACACCTGCGGACAATGTTCGTCTGTTGATTACATGCTCAAGCACGCTTTAAATTTACAAGTACATGAAAGCATTATTCTGATTGGTTGTCAATGTTTCTATCATTCATCAGCAGGAAAAAATAGTTCTGAAAATGATTCCCAATCATATTGTTATAGTTGTGGTGTGGATGTTTAGAACTAAATCTTTACCTTTATTAACTACATTCTTGGTGTGAACGGGGCTTAACTGAAATAAGCCTTGATATTTGGTAAACTTGTTTTATGAAACAGGCCCCAGATGAAAATGAGCAGATGACTGGGAGACAAACCAGCCACCCTGCTTAGGCTGAACTAAGGTGTATTTTAAAAAGAATGCAAACTGTTTTTTACAGGACAAAAGCTTATGTCTGCTGCCTTTTTTTTTTTACAGAGAACATTGTGTATTATGAAATGATCTCACTCTAAGCATGTTTCATGAACATGAATAAAATCATAGCTGAGGAAAAACTCAGTTCAGCTATTACAGACCCATTATGAAATCATTTTTCTAAACAAACGGCATCTTTGAGGGGCCATGCACATGCTCGTGGCAGTAAAACTGAAAATAAATTTGTGTAATAGATGAGAGGCTCTGTTTCCATGCGGCAGGTGTATTTGCCAAACACAAGCGGTAAGCAACGCGGTAGGAGAAGCTATTAACCGTGACGTTCAGAACAATTGCAGCCAAGTCATAGTAAATTAAACACTTCAAAGTCAGATAAAAAATGGACAGTTAAATTAGCCAAAGTGTTTTGCCATTTTAAAAGACAGTCTCAAATCCCAGTTTAACAAAACAACTAAACAAGCCATTTGTTAGGGGATTTCACATCTGTGGTGCTTCGAAAACCTCGCTCTGTTTGTTTGCAAAATGGCTCAAACGCTTAATAAATAATACTTAGTATTATTTTTATATGTTCAGGAAAAAATGCATGCATGCTGAATTATGTTTTGGGATAATGCATTGTGGTGCTCTCCAAAATGGTGGAAGATGGCAACTGGGAGAATAATTAAGTTTTTTTTCAAAGATGAACAAAGGTTTTGTGGGTTTGAAATGACAGAATTTTTATTTTGGGGTGAAATGTCCCTTTAAACCTGCATCGCATATATTTAATTGAATCGTAGCTTTAGTGACTTTTTGAATGGGATTAATACATTATGCAGTCTTGGAAATTGGTCTAATAATGCATTTCACGCCGGTTACTCGACACAGGCAGAATGCAGTAATAATCAAGTACTCTAATTGAATCAAGGAGTTTTGACAGCCCTATCATATAAATTATTAATATCCTAATTTTATTTTCAGATTAAGTTTTCTACAGCATGCGTCCAAACTAACCAAATAACCAAATATCCAAGCAGCAACGAATTTAGCATGACCGCGGTCAGCAGTGTGGGCAGCTGATTAACCATTTTTCCAGTGCCAACGTTTGTTTATTGGTCCTGTTGACGAAGCCCGCAGATAACAGCCCCATGCGGTATGAAAGCGTGGTCGGGTAATTATCTCCGGCAGAGGCGGCGACGGCGACGCTGCTCGGTTGAAGGATATGAAATATCTTTCAGGATCTAATTACTGGGTAGCTAGAGGTGTAATTTCCCTCTCGCTTGGCGTCTTCAGATCTGGGAAGAGAATGCTGAATGCGTTCACTTCAGGTAAGTGCTATCATGCTCGGTGATCTTATTCAGATTCAGAGCCCAGTCATGGAAAGGAAGGGCAGGAAGGATAGGAACCATGTGCAAGAGGTCTTGAACATACAGATAAAGACAGTCTATCATAGCAGAGACAGGAAGAATAATGAACGTGTGACCAAGCGACCTCTTTGCGTTCATGTTGGAGTTGTATTGCTTTTGTCACTTTCAGTGGCTTGACCAAGCTTTTCTTTGCACAATTGCATGCGCTTAGCATAATGTGGCATTTATAAAGGTTTGTTTCTGAATTACCGTGGGCGTTACTTTCAACCTCCTGACTTCTGTTTTGCAGCTCTAAAAAATTCGAAAGCTAATATTAAAGCCAAGACAAGTCTCCGGCCGGAGCCTGCATGGAGGTGCTGATACATTAGAGAAGTTTTACAGGAAATCAATAACCAAGCCCTTTTCTGTTTACTTCAGCCATTCTGATGAAAATGAAAGGTTTTAAAGAGTGAATCGAAGAGGTAAAGACTGATGGTAAATCTGTAGTAGAGAGGATAAAAACCTATGAAGAACATCTACTTATTCAATGTACTCTACAAAGCCATAAAGAAGGTCTTTGTCTTGCTTTTTGTTATTAGTAAGATGGCTTGCAAGGTAAAAATAGTACTTTCAAGCACGTTTCAAGACCCTGTTCCATTCAGTTGCATTGCATAAGGCTATTCGAAAAGAATGCATCTTTATGTGAAAGCTTTCAAGTTAAAAGCATCATAGAAGTGGTCTATATTATGGACTGGGTGGGGAATTCTAATCGAACTGATGTAGCTATTCATTGGAAGGAAAGTTATTTTGAGTCAGATTTGAATGATCCAGTTTACAAAACTGATTGACGCACTCTCAAAATTACTTTATTTCTTGAGAGTGATTCAGTTGCAGCAGTTAACCTCTCACTGGAGGTGAAGATCAGTATATCATGAGATATATCATGTCGATGTCTTTCTCACAAAGCTGCCACATTTATAGTGGTTTTGCATTCAGATGGAAGCCACAGAAGAAATTAAGTCATACAAATAGTATTCATTTAGTCTTTTATATTTTTAATTTAGTGTAAGTTTGGTCTAAAGTTTAATTTTGAACTATCATCATATCATGTTTAGTTAGTCCTTTATTTTTACATTTCAGGTAGTGCACTTTCACCAATAATAATATGAACTCATACACATGGTTTATTTTATCTCTTCAAGTGGACTGACTAGGTCATTTAATATATAAATTAGTATCTGATTTGGGTGTTTTCTGATTGGGTATATCTTCTCATCTGGCAACCAATGCATTTTCCAATAAAAATAAATGGAGATTTTTGTATAGTTTTTTTAGTTAATAATCGTTGCCGATATTGCATGTTGATACATAGTCAGTTATCATTTATTGACCTTATTGTCACCTCATCGTCTTGATTTAGTCATCAAGAGGAAGCTTGTCATAGAACATTTTTTCAACAAACATCAGAACATTTCACAAACTGCACCAAACATACTTGAGCTCTTGTAGTCTTTCTTCTTTAGTTTGCGTCTCATCATGGTGCCGCGGGGACTTGTGGGATACATGGTGCGTGGCAGCGTGTTCATGTTGAGTGAGCTCAGACTGTAGGCACTCATGGAGGTGGGAGAGAAGGATGAACCTAGAGCTGTGTAGGAAAAAGAGAAATGTTTTAACAAAACTCTCATTAACAACTCTCAATGACTCATTTAAAAACCTCAGTTCAGTTTTACTTGGTTGAATGCTTCTGTTTTACATTTTTTCCTCATTTAAAACAACAATTTGAGTGAAGATCCAACATAAACTTCATGATGTCAGTATTTGGTATATTGCTCGTGATCTTGATCATCATCTTCAGCATGATTTGAGATGATCCAAATATCATCTCAAATTTCTTTGGAAGAACAACATCTGGCCCTCTGTACAAAATCACATGATCAATCTCACAAACGATTAGTAACGTAGAACCTATTCACTCAACCATGTTTAAATCCCATATTTTCAACTGAACTTTCGAACCCAACTGCATCCTAACGTTTTCCAACAACAGGTGCAGGAAACGAGGGCTTCAGTTTGTCACCAGTCGAGGAAATGCACAAAACAACTCATTAAAGCCCTACAGACTGCGCCCTCGTCTTTGACACTGTATGAACGGTATGAAGTCTTTATCAAAGCACAACTCTAAAAATACTCCCGGATGCCTAAAAGCCACTTCTTATCACAGAACAACGGCTAAGAACCAAGTCACAATTCATACTGATCAGATAAAGAGCTTCAAAGCCATTTTTAGCACTCAACTGGCAGAATGTTACTACTCCAAAAAAATATGTTTTATTTGGCTGAGGCACTGGCGATGCTGAAAACATGGCAGGATTAGAGCAGATTACAGTCTCTTTTTTTTTTACAGTTTGTCTGCTCTTGGCAAAGGAAAGGACATTCTGCTTTCCTCTCTCTCTTTTTAAAAAGCCATTAAACCATGTGCAGCTTTAAGAGCCATAATGAGGCCTTCTGGTTCACTTGTGTATTGCATAGGATGAGCTCTTCCTAATCCAAACATTAAGGAGTTAGTGTCCAGCAAATGCAGCCAAATTTGTCTTTGGGGGAAAAAAAACATTGGCTTAAGTAACTCTCAGGGGAGTTTTGCTCTTTCACGCGAATCAAGGACACATCTTCCAGAGATGGAAAAAGCCTTTGAACTCCCATAACCAAGGGGGATGTATAATCCAGGAATAAAAAAAAGAGACTGTGTCTAAAAAGTATTGATGGAATGACAGTAAATGATGTGAAGCCACCAGCACTGAAGTGCCCGAGGCATCTTTATGACCCTCCTGACTGGACAATTTGATACATGACTGTGAAGGTGAGAAAAAGGTGCCTCAAGTGACTTTTAGCAGCGTTGCTAACTTCAAAATTCAATCATGTGTGTGATATAAGTGAAAAGCAGTTCAGACACTTGAGGTTTAAGGGTCGCTGTTCCATTGGTTGGTACCGGGGGTTTTGTCTGGAGTCAGAAAATGTTTTCTTTTTTTATAGATATTTAAGATTTATTTATTTATATATTTTATAAGTAATAAAATATATATATATATTTTTTACAAATGTTTAAGAAAACATTTTCAAATATCCATCAAAAATACACATTCATAAAATAATGAATAAAAATAGCTAGCTGGCTTAATATTAATAAATAAATGAATTAATGATAAATAAAATGCAAAAATGTAATCTACTGTAAAAAGTAAAAGTATATACAGCTACAGTACTATTACTCTAAAAGTATGAAGAAAACAACATGTTTTTATAGCATGACATTATATGACGTTTCATCACATAGTTTAAATGGGTTTTTTCTAAATGAAATTACAAGATGATCAACCTAGTTTAGGGTCCTTGGCATCAAAACATGCCACTGCTCACTTACATGAAACGCTAAACTTTGTTTCGTCTAATTGATATCTCTCACTGAAAATGAACAACTTCCCATTGCTTTAACGCAGCAAACCATTGTCAGTGTAAACGAACAAGCACAGGCCATCTCTAACAGCCTCACAGTGCCCTTGAAGCACTCAAAGCACCAACAAAAGAGATCGATAAAGCACTGATGGCTGGAATTTATAGTAATGAGTCTGTATAATCAAATCAAGACTCTGTAAGGCTGCTAAATGAGGAAAAGCATGACCTAAAACATAAATGAGAAGTGCTTTTGTAGCAAGTGACAATCTTCCCATCTTATCAGCCAATTAGAGAGGGAATCTAAGCCCTCGGGATGTCAATTATCATTGACTACATGTCCCAGAATTTACTTGAGACTTTGAAGTCCACCCATGACCGCACGAGGAGAAACGGTCAGGTCATGTTGCGAGAATATCAATAGTGCAATGTCGCTTCCTTAACAAGGATTATGTTCCATATCCCCCAAAGAATGGCACCACAAAGGTGTCCTCTGGATTCACTGTGTATCTTCTGCACAACAAAAACCACACAACTCTCCCTGAATGGCTCGGCGCTCGTCTGGCTTTGTACAGCGTCTCTGAGCTTTTCTGTAATGTGCTCTCGCCTCTGGTAGAATAGAGCTCAGCTACACCCACAGATGGAGAATAAAGGCCAGATATAATACGGAGGAAGAGAGCAGCAGAGAGAGAGAAAAACAGTCTTTAGCCTCAACATAGTTTAGAGACAAGGAAACAGCCGGGGAACAAATTAGTTCTGCTCTGTTTTTCAAAGAGATCAAATAAAACACACTAAAAAGACTTATCAAATAAAGCACAAAGGAGATATTCGCATGTGCTATATTTGAAATATGTAAAATTAAATATGTATTATAAATAAAATAAATAAATATATAACATAAAGAGTGTAATTATTGTTTCATCTTCAGTAATAGTTACCGAATCTTTACTACCATTGGCTGTCGCAGCTCATTTGCATAAGTTGAATACTGCCCAAATTGGCAAAAAAAAAAATGTTTCACTCAGATGGTATTAAATAGCCAAATATCATTCAAAATATGAGACAGTGAGTTTTAATTAAACAGTGAAAATTAAAATCAACCTGGCAATACTGTTATTATAAAGCCAAAAAGGAATGGAATAAATTGGTTTATCAACGGCATTAATGAGAAACGAGGAGTGATACAAGAGGATGAGGGTTTAGGAGAAGGGAAGGAACATTACGGGGGTTGTTTGGAGAGGTTTTCTGCTTGGTCTGGCTGCGGGACTGGTCGGGGTGGTAGGTGTTATAGTGTTGATAGGGAAGGAAGTTGCTGTTGTTGTTGGTTCCAGATTCCCAGGGCAATGGCCGGGTACTCCTCTGCACCTTGACTGACCACACGGAGAGGAGAGAGAGAGAGGGAGGACGTGAGCAGGAAGAAACATACGACACAGCACAAATGCCAGTGTATAACAGATATAAGATAAAACGTACAAGGAGATACACTTTAAGGCTTAAAAACACTGTTTAACGAAAGGGTTATTTTGATTGACTCAAATAACGTCAACCTCACCAAAAATGCATCTGCAAGCAACAAAATGCATCTTCTGAGACATTCGGTCTTTCACACTGGACAAACAGACTGACAATATCTGCAGTAGCAGGCACAAAGTAGTAAAAAAAACTAGCTCTTACATAGAAAGGTCTTAAATAACCAACAGCTAGTGCTCCCTTTAAAGCGTCCTCGTAGGAATACACAACTACAGACACCGGCATTGATCATTTTCTATTTTGGCTTCTTTCTGTTTCCCAGTTAATTTTAGCAGTATGTTTGCTGTGTTTTCACACATAAGCACACAGGCTGGAGAGAGATTACAAAAGAGGTCTGAGAGAGAAAAGAGGCAAACTGAAGGGCAGCGGCTGCAGAGGCGATTAGACAGTGAGAGGTGAAGGAGGAGTGTGTTTTTGTGTAAGGCAGGAGACCAGGGGTCCATCATCACGATAGCATCAAACAGCAGCACAGGGTTGAAAGACAGTGAAGACTCCATTGAGACCATAGGTAATCAGGCCCGAACAGATGAGGACCATTACTTCTACAATTATGTGTGTGGGAAATAAAGAGAGAAATCATAGAGAGAAGAGGTGCAAATGAAAATATGATGGGTGTGTTTTACAGGCATTAATGTACCATCTCTACTGTATATCAAAAGTGTTATCAAATGAAAATAATCATGATTAATCTCAAACTTATAATGTATAATATCCTATATAATTTATACATAGCATACATATTTGGACATATTAACATGCTCTTTAAGCATTTTTTTAAACACAATGTAGTTAGTACAATATATATTCACTATACAGTACCAGGTCAACTATTAAAATATGTACAATTATATAATGTTTTACATTCTCATGTTTTTTTCTTAGTATTTTCAGAATTATAAAATAATTATACACACACACCATCATGACAGGAATAAATTTAAATATTTTCAAATATAAAATAATATATATATATATACAATTTTTATTTTATTGCAATAATATATCAGAATTACTGTTTTGATAAAATAAAATTCAGCCTGGGTGAACATAAGAGCCTTTTTAATTTAGGGTAGTAGTTTAGTTAATTTTTTTTTTTAATGCTTTATATTGTACAAATTATTGACCACATTATACATGTATAGTCTGTATATGCATATATGGGTAGTGGACGTATCAATGTGTCCTGTGGTGTGACAAAAAAAAGTACATTTTTGTTTGTCAGCTACCTATATATATATATATATATATATATATATATATATATACACAGTATGTTTAATATAGACTTTGTAGTGTGCAATTGAAAAATGCTATGACAAACAACATGCACATGGTAGTGCAGAGAACAGATTGTGTTCAGTGTTTGAATCAGAAACAAGCAAGGATTAGCCTGGAGGGATAATATTTATGTTCTCATCAGTGGATTCAGATGTTTTCTGTGACAACACACATTGCCACCCACGGAAGCCCACCAGACCGATATGGTGAATGCATGAGTATGCAGTGACAAAGTACAATGCGTCTGAGCACTGCATGTGTGCGTTATGATGTCAGCCAGCTGTCTGGTGCTGTAACGTTCCCGGTATTAGCCAGCTGTCTGGAGTTTCACAGCGGTTGGCATTTAGATCTGTGTTAGTGTAGAACGCTTCACTGCACTAAATCTGCTTAAGCTGAGGAAATAGACTACACATCTGCGTGTGTGTGTGTGAACTGTGTAGTGGACGTGCCGCTGCATAGTAATGCCAGAAGCCTGACATGCCAGTAAACGTGTGCAGCTCTTCACGGGAATCAGGAGCGAGCTCTGTCCACTCAATGTGTTTGGATGGTGCTCTAAACTCAATTTCCTTCCCTTAAGAGCCAATCATGACGCCTCCCACTGGCTGACCCGAGGGTCACTTCATTGTTTTCTAATACGGGACCTCTGAAAACCCCTAACAGTGAGCTACAGGATGCATTAGTATGCTGTGCGGGTTCACTTTTATTTATGTGCTCAGGGCTCTGGCTTTATTCCGTGTTCTTATTAAGTTCATAGCATAAAGGTCGTGCAGCCACTGACCTTGTGGACGCTCCGCAAAAGAATTCTATTCGTCAATAAGATTTATTTATTAATTTTCTTTTACTCCGTGAAGGGCATCAGCAGAACCTCTGGGTCCTACATATGTGATGAGTTTCTGACCTATTTTTTGCCAAGCAGACCAGCAGCAGAGGCAGAGTAATCTGATAACTGGTGTTATTTGTGGTTTGTGTTGTGGGCTGGTTGCCAGGGTGTTGCTATGCAGATGCTGAAGGGGTTTTTAGCATGTCATTATATAGTTATTATGGTTCGGGGTGTTATTAGAACAATTGTTTTGTAGGATAATAAATAGGAAAGAATAACAATGTATGTCCTTGTGCTTATTTATGTGCTGAAAAGCTGTTGAAATGCCTTTCATCTATGTCTTGCCTAAACTTGGTCTAGACTCACAACCGCTTTCCTGAAGCTTTGTGTGTGAATATACCAACTCAGATCAATATTTTCTGTCTAATTGTTTACTTATGTGGCAAGTAGGCGTGTAATAGGCTGGATAATGTTCATCCAGCTGATTTTTAAATCGCAGAATAAACCTCTTCAGGGTGATGCAGGGCACATTTGCTTTGGGGTCCTGGTAATGCTTTTGAGGTTTATTCTGCTAAAACAATTGGCTGGATTATCCTGCTTATTACATGCATACTTGCCACAGACATTCATTCATTGATTGAATTAGACACAGAATATTGATTCGGGTTGATATTAAAAAAATAAAACTCGATTCTGGTGTTTAAATATGACTTTGGTCAGGTCACTCTGGCTGCGCTCTAGTGTGGCCTTCCACATCTTTGTGCTATAAATCTAGTCCTATCAGGAAGTACAGCAGTGTTCAAGCCTTTGTCTATGCGTTTGAATGTTAGCTTGCTGCTCCTGATAAGACGTGACAGGGCACACATTGGATGTCATAAGACGCATCATTGCTTGAAACTTTTGAGTCAAATCTTGTTATCATAATATTTGGTGGCACACAGCCTAATAAAAACCTGTCAGGTGAAAAGAACAAGTGTTTGAACACTACATAACCCCTGACAACAAGGCAAGATGCACTATCATCTCACGGCCCTGTCTGCATTACAGGTATCTCTGCAGGAAATATGCTTAAATACCGTTAAGATAACCGTCACAGCTGGCCCTGCGCTGAGATGTCAAGCGCTGCATTCAGACAACCTCCTGTATCTAGGATCTACAGGGTTGATATCCAAGACACACAGGAGTTATGGTAGGCATCAATTATGCATATGCCATCACTTTCAATAAATCGATTAACTCGTTAAGGGATATCTCTGCTCTCTCAGAGCATTGAGGTTTGAAGAGGTACAGCGATGCAAGAACATTTCAGAGAACAGCTCTCATTAATAAATGTGACCAAAAAGAAAATGCTGAGTGAGTACTATGCTTCTCTAAATAAATACACACTTATCCACTTCGTTTTCCAATCTGCATCACATTAGTGATCTTACGCTCTAGTGAAAACTCTTATGGAGTGTTTTAAGGGTGTAAAAAGAGGCAAATCAGTTTGAAATCAAGCAAGGATAGAGTGAATTTTTTCTTCTATATGCTTAGTAATCAATGGGTTTGATGCATTTTTGATGTAAATTCTAGTTTAGAGTGAGTGTGCATGGATTTGTTACCATGTTCAGGGCCCTTGAGGGCCAGTCTTGTCTGGTGGTGGGGCAGAATCTCCATTTTGACGTGTTCAGAAGCGCTAGCTAGCAGCTGGGTGGCTTCAGCCAATGTGCAATACTCCATACTTGTGCCGTCCACTGAGAGAATGTGATCACCTGCATGCAGTGCACCACACCTGCAAAAGCAATGAGATCAGCACCCGTGTTCATTTAAAATCTTAGTGCTTAGAGTTGCTCCTAGTTACAGAAGAAAATTCAGTAAAGAAAAAAATAATCTTAAAGACCCTTAAGATAGGCCTTAAGGTCTGATATTGTTGAGTACAGACAATGACTTTTAAGACACTTAAGAGTTTCTTTAGCAGTGGAGAAAATGGATGAAACATGAAGAGGGAGAAAAAATGCGTTGCACACAATACATGACAGTGAGTGATTAACATTAGATAATATCATGTTCATGACGGTCTTATTAGACACAGGCTAACCTCTCTGACACGGCACAGAAATGCCACAGCAAACATTACATTAAACCGTTAGTGCATAGATAAGATCTCTAAAGTTGCAAAGACTAAGGCTCAAAGCCAAAGTGATATTCTTTATAAAAGTTATTACTTATTAATAATTATGTCCCCACTGGATTCAAAAAATGTCTCATATTATGACTCTGTAATGTGTTTTATTGTTTTGGTGTCATATCGCCAGGATGTGGCATCATGGTATAGTTCGGCCAATCACATGGCACTGGATAGCTGGCCAATCAGAGCACACCTCGCCTTTTTAGAACGCTGAGCTTTGTACAAATTGTCCCGTTTCAGGAGGCGGGGCTTAGAGGAGAAACAATAATGTACAGTATCTGGAAATTTAATTTAAACTGCATAAACACATTAAATTACACCAACTACACAAAAGAATGTTCTTTTTAGCAACATAATATGACCTCTTTAACTGTTTTAACATATTTTGCAAGTAGAAAAAAGCCGTTCTCACCAAGTTTTTGTCACCAAGTTGCTCACAGATTGGTCATAAATGACTTTTAAGCTAAGACTTCTACACTCAAAAAAAATATTCCCCAACACTGTTCAGTTTATTTAAAAAATATATTTTCACTTAACACAATTATGTTTGGTTTCCTATTTAAACAACTGCATTGTGTTAAACTGACTTTTCAGCTCAATATTTTCATTTTGAAAGAACAAATTATTTTAATTGTGTAACTGGGAAGTGGATTTTCCCTTCCCATCATGCTTTGCACAGGGCTGGATAAGGATAGTAAATCTTAAAATAAGTTAATGTAATGTAATGTAAATAAGATGTTATTTTTGGGATTTTTATCAAGATGATAATACTAGGAGCCTTGTTAATGTTTAATGCTCTTTTATGTTTGTATTTAAAAGACCTTCTGCTATGTTAGTGTTTTTGGGGGATACAATTGTGGTCAAGTGTAGAGCATGTGCTTATGGACCTGCTAACATACATGAAGGTTGTTTTTATTAATAATAAAAATACTTTGGGCATGCCATGGATGTATCAAAACCATCTTATGTTATGCATAACAATTTGGCTAATGCCTAGAGTTAAGTAAATCAAATATATCTTTTTTTTTTCAGTGTAGAAGGATGTCTTCCTATTAATTAATTTTTCGGTTAAATGTTTTTCAAACTGGCATAACTTGTTTGAGTTCAACAAGCTTAAAATGGATAATTTTCATTAAAACTTTTTTAATTAAAAAAATTTGTTCAAATTGAGTTGATCCAACTCAATAAAATTTCATTGCATTAATTTATTTTTTAAGAGTTGGGGCTACACATTTATTGGATGGAAATCCTGCCTTTAATTAAATTGAGTTCATCCAATGAATCATATTTTTGAGTGTAGTTAGACATTTTTAAGGTATATTAGGAGCTCTCTGAGAAAATTCTTAGAATCTTCTAGAATACCTATTTATTTATCTATTTTCTAACTCCTAATCCACTGAATTGCAGCTTAATTATCTACTACAATTATCATGATCCAATATGATGGCTTTGAGCAGTCAAACATTTTTATGATAATTATATATCAAACTACTTTTATTTTAAATTAGGGAAATACCTTATTTATACTGTAACCAGTGATTCTAAAACAATTTTGAGCATGAAATAGTTTTTTTTGCAGCAGAAATGCACTAATTCCAACTTGGGCATCTTAATTGGCACCCTGTTGATGGAAAAGAGGTTTAAGGTGCATTTATAAATCCCACCCCAATGTTTCTCCCAAGAGCAAACTCTTGAATCATCTTCAAAGTGCTAATCTGTTCTGATGGAAAGGTTTTCACTTGCTCAGCACTCCACCACCCTTATTATTGTTCCTAGCCTTTCTACTGGCGTGAAGGCTAGATGAGTTATTGAATTTCTATAATTAGTTGCTAAGCTTTATGCATTTCAAACTTTGAAAATTTCGCAAGCAGGCATCAGGTTCCTGCGGTGCACATTTCTCTCCTCTCGATGCATTGATCTGGCTCACAGAACAATGGAAACATGATGAGCAATGATGCTTCTTTATAAGGAACCGAAATGGTTGCCTTCCTATGCATGTGGGAAATGATTGCAGCTGTAATTACCTATCGGCGATGCTGGCTGGTTTGACCTTGTCAATGATGATGACCTGCTTATTGCAGTACATGGAGGTAGAGAGGGCCAGACCTAAACTGGAGCCCATTGACTTGGCCACCTCCACCAGCAGCGGTCCTGAAGCTGTGGCTACAGAATCTATAAAGGATGAAAAAGACATTAAATGTAAAACAGAAAATAGACAAAGTGGCTCATAACCTGTGAGAGAGCTTGCCTTTTTGGCATATTAATGCAAATCAGTAGCTAGGGTTAGGTGTACACTCCATAATTTGGATAAAGCCTTAATCAAAAAGCTGCACAGAGGAAATTGAAACCGTGGTCTGAATTGTTTATAATATTATGTAAACTAATCACACGCCTTATATGCTTAGTTGGTATCAAATGAAGCTCTGCTAATGCTTATAAACCTTACTGCGTGGACATAACGCAAGTTATAAGGTATATGTCTAAGATGAAGACTGTTTTAGCACATACAATCCTAAAAATAAAGGTGGAAGTTTTCACAGTGATGCCATAGAAGAACCAGTTTTGGTTCCCAAAAGAACCTTTTAATGAACTGTTCTTAAAAGAACCATTTTTTCTTTGTGTGAAAAACATTTTAAAATCTCAAGAACCTTTTTCCATTGTTGATAATCTTTTGTGGAATGGATCAATAGATGGTAAAGGATTTTTTTGGAACCATGCCAATTAAGAACCATTCTGAGTGTATTTTTTTTAGCTATAGAATGCATAATTAACAATCAAACCAATGTTATTTTTTCAAGACACACAGATTTAAAGCACATCTTTTCAAAAAAATTATTTTTTATTGAAATTTATTGACAAATTAAGTCAAAATTCCTAGCATTACAGCATTGCCATTAGTATTGTTTCTACACCTTAAATTATTATATAGCCTTACTTTTCTCAAAACATAATTACACAGCATTATGCAAATTGATTGCAAATTTAGGCAAGTGTGAATACACCTGTGTGAACTTGAACTGATTGCCTTCATACATCCAGTAAAAATCACATTCACACCACTATGTTAACAACTTTATTTGATATTTTGCTTCTAATGCAAGGTATGAAATTGCATACATTTGTAAGTGTGGCTTAAGTGCCTGAACACCTGGGAGAAAAAAACAAAACAACAACATTACAGATGACGGTTATACACCCACACACACATCTCATTACTGTGAATGAGGGTGAACGGCTGCGGTTAGACCTGTTAAAGTAATGGAGGTAATTCAACATCTCAGGTTTGTAATGGACCACACTAAAAGACCTGATTACACCATACGTCTTCAGAGCACGGAGGAAACACCACACGTGTCACACGTCAGCTCTTACAGCCCGTTCTCAACATGCGCTGATTTCACTTGACGCCCATTACAAAGAGAAATGGCTCCTGCTGTTGTGTGTGGAGCGGACAGAAGGAGCAGCCGGTTTTTAGTTAGAGCGGGTGTACAGCTGGCGGCTGTCAGGTGTGTCAGATTCCTCCCCGCGTTTGCGGTAAACATACTTTCTGCCATCACGAAATGTCAACGCACTGGGGAACTCCTGCGCTAAAAGATGCCGCTTTGGTCTGTACAGCGGGACTCAACGTCTCGAACATGCGGTGATGTGTTTATAATGTTAAACAGCAGTGTGAAAGCTCAGGTTGGGATTAAGTACCCAAGTAACTTCATGAACAGTAATGATCAAGAGTCTGTTAACTACATGCAAACTCTTAGTGTGATGGTACTGTATTTTGGCTGGAATATTACAATCTGATTGGTTCGAAGAACTTGGGGGTTAAAAGTTGACTTTTTAGGACCAAGTAAAGAAAATGTAAGAAATATATGTGACCCTGGACCACAAAACAAGTCGCTGGGGTATATTTGTAGCAATAGCCAAAAATACATTGTATGGGTAAAAATTATTATACAAAAATCCTTAGGATAGTAAGTAAAGATCAGGTTCCATTTAGTCAATTTCTTACAAAAAATATATTAAAACTTAATTTTTGATAAATAATATAATATTGATAAGATCTTCATTTGGACAACTTTAAAGTTGGTAAGTAACTGGACGTCCAGTATTGGTACGTCATAAAACTTTCCTTCTGGCTTGTGAGGGGATGTCATTTCAACATCTGACAAAGATGATTGTTCAGTGGGTATATGCTCTTAAAAACAGAATATGCAAATCACATTCTTATTAAACAGCAAAAAATGTTCTTCAGCTGAATTTTTGTCTTGTTTTCCAGTGCAAATGTCTAAAGACTTGCTTGTTTTTAAGCCTAGTTTCATGATACATTATTCAAACTAAGACTTTGATTAAAATAAAAACAAATATCTGTCAACACTGTAGGATGAGCAAATTCAACAAGTTTCCACTCTACTGACAGGAATTTGTTCTTGTTTTTAGCAAAAGCTCATTTGATTATTTTCAATTTTCTCAGAAAACAATTATGTTTACAATCATTATGTTAAATTTACATCTCAAGTAAATTCAAGGATGGTTAGATATTTGTATTGGAAAACAAAACAAAAAGACTTCCTTTTTTTCTTGCAGTGCATGCAGCATTTAATGATATTTCTTTACCCTGCCCTGATTTAATACCTATTTTTAGGGCTTAATTTGTGGAAAGGCAAATTAAGACTTTCTAAGAACCACAGAATAGGAAACTGACCGAAAATTGTCTGCCTGGGTAGACAAAATAACCCACCTGCACATCTCTTGTGGAACTGGGAGATAGCTAAACATGCTAAATAGGATCCAAGTGATCTCATTGAGCCACCATGACAGCTGATTATGATTAAAGCCCTTTTTCCAGCCCCTGATTTCCACCTTCACCTTCCTGCCAAGCCTTGCAGACACACCTGACACCAGCTAAACAACCAGAAACAGACTATCCATTAATAAAGCCAGGGGTTGGGAAATTGTTCAATCACATGGGTGCCATCCGGATGACAGAGGCTTGGTAATTAACGTGGCACCATTAAACGCATCGTGCTGATGAGGCCTTGATCGAGGGTCTCATGAGAAGCGTTCGTGTTGTCATGTAGGGCTGAAGGAGCATGTGGCGAAAGGAGGAAGAGTGGTTGTAAATTGTGATGAATGCACAATGCATGCTTGGTCTCTGGTGATTAGTTTTAATCAAACCTCGTTACTGTATGTGTCCACTGGTGCAGAGCTGAGCAGCCATTTTTAGTTCCTTCTCGATGGAAAAAAGATGGTGGAGTAGAAATGATGCTTAATGTTATGTAAACGAGATACGAAAAAAGCTGTCCAGCAGCCGATCACTGAGAGCCAAAGTCAGTGACGTCTGTCATGGACTCATAAATAAAGCTGGCCTCTTTCCGTCTATAATTGTGCATATATGAATATTTTATTGGATGTATACTGAAAGCAGTCATAGATTATATAAACGCATATTTCACAGAAAAGGAGTGATCACATTTCAAAGTCATTTCAAAAGAGCTGATTCTCAAAAATAAGTCACTTTTCAGTCTTCTACACCAGTGAACACAATGCACAGAGCAGAAGAGTTGATAAAACTGAAAGAAAGAGCGTGAGCTGAGTAGAAAAAGGGTATCAATTATTTGAAGGTAGGGAGAAAGCTTTATTTCAGACAGGAAATCCAGGACAGAATGATCTTTAAGTTACACAGCAAGACTTAAACTGAGAAGGAAAGTGCACTGACCAAAAACACAGTCGAACAGGCACTGTGGGGTAGTTGGCGTTTTATGCTGTTCAGACAGTGCTGTTCAAATGGAAGGGCATATCAGTGCAGTGAACCAGGATGTGACTTTCCACTGGGCACAGCAGCAAGAGAATCTATCACTTCCGGGTCAGATCCCAACAAAACATCAGAAAGATGAGGTACAGCCATGGGCCACTTCAAATATTGGAACATTTCCTTTCCTTTTCATTTCAGTTCAGCTCACTGGCTGTCAACCTATTTCTTGTTTTTGTGCACCTCATTCAGCTCGTTGCCACAGTGTGGACAAATGCTACATAAATATCGACATCCAAGAGCTGGATAAAATAAAATAAATGTGATCTTCTTTAAAATTGCTAAAACGCTACATTCTGTAATTGCTGTTTTCAGTCGATGTGCGTTTACAATTACTGTAATGGTCTTCCAGCTGGAACGATTAGGCCTCAACAGATGTTCCAGAACACAACAGAACTGGTCTTACACAAACCACAAAGGGTACCTTCTTGATAAAGCTACGGCCATAAAGGAAAACTATTAAACGTTTCTGGAGGGAACAAAACAGTAACAGAATTCTAACTAAAATTAAACTTAAAATCAGAGAAAGCTAAAATATAAGATAAAACTCAAACTACAAATGTGCACCACAGTACAAACAAAAGCTAAATAAAATTACAAGGAAAGAGAATTTATTTATTTATTTTTTGCATACTTTTTCCTTTTTTTTTTTTAATACCACCACCAAACGCATACAACTAAATAAAAAAGTAATACTATTTTTCATTTTCCTAATCTCTCTCCTGCTATTTCACTTGTTTAGCAATACTGAAATATTACAAGAAAAACAGAAAATAAAAATTGCCACTGTGAGCATGTAAGAATATACAGTATGCATATAACATATATGAAATAGCTCCCTTATATATTATACATGAAATGACCTCTAGCAGATCTATAACGGTGGAGCTGGGGAATGTGGAGGGTTTCTGCAAGCACTAGCAGAGTATTTGAATGTTGAGCAGCAAGCTCATTGGTTCTTTTGTCGCCAATCAGCTGTGCCATGTGAATAATAATATCATTGTCAAATTTAGTTTGGACTGTGCCATCTAGAGTTCCATACAGTACTTTAGATAAATAATATTACTTAATAATAAATACCATCTGTACTTTAGAACCCTTTTTTTTTAATTAAAACTAAATGTGAATTATCTGGGGGCGGGATTAGTTGAAGTGGGTGTGTTCTTACCCATGACTGACACGTCAAACTCTATGAGAAGAGTTGCTTCCTGGCCGCATTGTTTGAGGATGCTCATTGCCTCTGCGTGAGACGCTCCATGCAGACGAATTCCGTCAATACTGAGCAGCCTGTCGCCGGGTTTGATGGTACCTTCCCTGAGGGAGAAAACAAAATACAATGAAGACTGAAATGGCCCATCTGAATTACAGAAGAAAAATGCGGTACACAAGAGAGGCACCCAGAGACACAATAGCATTTGTATTGTGTGCCTTCTGCTTGTTTTCTCGTAACAATAAGCCTTTAAAATGCCAGAAAGGTTACAGGCTTTACAATTCCAAACATTCCATCTGTTATCATGGCAGGCAGGTTACGTCTGTGTTCTACACACCAGAGACCTTTCTCAAACCACAGTAATTCCTAAACTATTAGAGCCAGTTCAACAGATATAATAATAAACTCAAGTACCTTTCCAAAGTACCCAAGAATATGGGGAGAATTTGACCATCTCTATCAGAGCGTCTGGTGCTCAGTATTCTTGGACCGTCTGATGCACACAGCACAAAAAGCTGGCATATTCTAGCTGACCTATCTAGTGCCAATCTGATTGGCTGACATCTCTGCTTTTTTATCAGTTTGTCTGGAAACAAAGGTGCCTTTATGAGATACGCCTGCAACAACTATTATTTTTCAGAAGAATTTATCATAGGATTTTCCAAGGTACTAGTATTAAGATTACTAGCAAGCAAATTAGATATCCATCAGCATGTTAATGATTTAAAGTTTAGGTTCAGTAACTTTTATACAAAAATGTAACTTTTATTCAGTAGGATTTTGTTAAAGCGATTAAAAAAGGCATTACAAAAGTTAAAGAAATAAATGACTATTTTAACTATTTACATTATGAAATGTTTCCGGGGGACTTAATCAGTATTAGAATGATTTCTGGAGGATGGGAGTAAATTTAGCTTTACATCACAGCAATAAAAACCTTTTGAAATATTTCAAACACTTAAATAAAATTGTAATATATTTTACAATATTTACTGTACTTTTAACAAACATGACTGTTATAGTATAAAAGCATGTCTGTGAAATAATTTGTATTAGTCTTGTTAATTTTTTCCATTTAAATGTTAGTGGAGGCTGTAATTACTGTGGTGCCTTTTATTTGCATTAAAACCAGTAACATGTAAACGTGCTATTCAGTGAATCTTAAAGACTATTGAGCTTTATGTGAGACCAGTTTCAAAAAAACATTTGAACCCTGGAATAACAGGGAGCACCACAAGAGACAAGTTTTGGTTAGAGGCTTGATTTATGTCTCAAACTAAATGAAATTTGCTGTTTTTATTTTCCTAGGGGGCCATTCTCTGTAACTGCAAGATGTCAGAGGCCAGTCAATAACAAATTGCAGAGGAACAGAACACAACATTTACCCAGAAAAACAGGAGCCATGCCACTGAACAAAAGAAATGGGAATACTCTCTCGGTAAGAAATGAAATTACCAATGTGCAAAATGAATATTGATAAGGGTTATGAGGAAAGGGAGAGACAGGCTGGCGTGTAATCACGGTAATAACAGAGCAGTTCAAACGCCAGAGCGAGTGAAATATCACGCCGGTCCATTTGCAATTCTCAAGCGAGTGCTGAAGTTGCAGGGCAATCTATTCTGGTTCCGAAAGGAACTCCGACTGGGAAACACTATTTTCATCAAGCAATTTCTTGCCATTTCACAAAAATGAGTACAGTTCAACTATGCTGGACCGGTGAAGATAAAAGCCTGACGCATTACGAGGTAACACAGAGAGAAACATGCATGTACAGTACATTTGTTAAAAATAACCATTTCACCATTTAAAGCAACAAGCAAAAATAAATAGAAAAATGTCTATAAAAACAAGTATCATAAATGCTACTGGCTCATTTTTAAACACGTTTCCAAAACTGCCTACAGACAAATCATTCTTAATACCTATCCATAAAACAAGAAAATTAATTATGCTAACCCTTCCCGGTACATTTTTGGCCAACTTATAAAGCTGTTTCTTAGGGACAGAAATCCTATAATCCTGGGAGAAGATAATGGCTGAATAAAGATTACTTATATACAGTACTTGCATATTTATAGTTCACCCTGAAAAACAGGTGATTTCAATTTTAGATTTAAAAAGGAATTTAGGCCACTTTTCAACTGTTTAAGCTTTGCTGCCCAGCTAAACCAGATTGGAGAATACTGTATATGTTTTTTTTAACAGAATAGTAGTTTAACAGAATGCTAATACCATTGAAATCAATTGTAAGTTCCTAATCAGTCACTCCATTTCGTTTAGGATGCCCTTTATGTTTTAAAAAAAGAGCTTTTACGTCAGTGCTGATGAATCCAGTTAAGGACCAACTCACCTGTCAGCAGGACCGCCGGGTCTAATGGTTGTTATGGTAACCGGGCGAGATTTGTTTCTGTCTTCATGGGCGCCTCCTACATCATGGAAAAAAAACTTGTTTTGAGACATTTAACAAAAGTAGACATTTAGCGAAACCTTGCATTTACACTCCAGCATATTTAGAGTTTAAACGACTGTACACCTACTTATACACTGTAACCTACTGCCAATGAGGTAACAAACCAAGGGCCATTTGCTCACCTCACTAAAATTTCCATATTCTCAACAAAAGCTCCAGCTTATAAATCTTTAAAGCCGCTGCTCACTATAAAATTGCAAACCATTGAATTCACAAATGGAGTCTCAAAGAGGAAAAGAAAGTCCTCAAAATGTCTCTTTGAGACAGATTTAAGAAAAGGGGCAAAGCAAACCAAGACCTTGACAGAAAACCTTTTTTTCCCTCTCTCTCTTCAAAAGACTTCTGGATCTGAAAAATCGCTTTTTCTTTTAATGAAGTCTAAAATGCTGCTTGGTAAATATTTGGAAATTGAGCGTTAGCGGCACGACTGCTTCATCTCTTTTCACCGGGCTCAAGGGCAGTAAAAGAAATCTTCAGAGAAAAATTGTATTTTTTGTTTGATGTAGATGTGAATGAAAGTGTGTTGATGAGGTGAGCTCAAAGACATTTGAACAGGGATGTGAAGAAGTCTAGAGCCACTCACCTCTGATGACGAAACCGAATGTATTGCCTTCTTTGTGCAGCGTCACCTCTACGTTTTTGAACATGACCCCTGAGCCCTGTACAGCTGAGGAAGGAAATGAACAGTTTAAAGTTCTGCCGAGATCTCAATGCAAGACCAGCACACATAAATGAACACACCAAATTGCCATTTACGTCACTGACAATGAGAGACAAAAACTGTTAAAAACACGTCTCATTTTATTGCTGTTTTGTATTTTCATATCATTGAAACGGTTTAGAATTTTAGAAGTATAAATAAAAAAAACTATACAGTTTCTATATGATTTATGTACTTAAATTTACATTTAGTCGTTTAGCAGATGCTTTTATCTAAAGTGACTTACAAAGGAGGACATCATCAAGAGTTTACATATAATGTCAAATGTATGTGTGTATGTGTGTATGTACGTAAGTTCAATTATTTACTTAAAAATATAAAGAAATGAATGTGTATAAATAAATACATATACACCCAGATATAGAAAAACGCATATATATGTCACTTATGTTTTTACATTTTTTTAATATAATTTTTTTGTATCTAGTAAGCTTTCAAATTTAATAAATAGTAAGAACTGTTTATACACATGACAATATTAAATTGTATATTATCAATTTTAATCATTCCTATTTTATATACAAACAAATAAGATTTGAACAATTATTCATATAAAATATATATGCAATATTAAATTCTATTCTATTATATGAAGTATTGATATGTATTACATCTTAAATATTTGAAAAAAAAAAAAAATCGTTTTTTTTATTTTTTTATTTTGCATTGTAATCTTAATCAAGCTACAGGTTATTTTGATTATGTTAAATTATTAAATAATACAGCTAACGCAGTAAAAGAAAACATTAAAAAAAAAAATCCAAAAGATGTATCTGTTTGCAAATAAACTCTTCATATATTCTGTATATCAAATGATTCTGTGTGTAGGAAATGAGTTTCCTAGGACAACATTCAGTTGTGTTTGTGATAGCATACAGTTTAGAGTTTATTAAACAACATTTCCTTGCAAAGCGACTGACCAATCAGAGTCACGTATTCCCATCTGTGTTATAACAAGCAATAGATCTCACTCACAGACAGGTGGTAGCTCGTACTCGACCTCCAGGACCACCCTCTCCCCCACATTCTTCAGCAGACTAATAATCTCATCATGACGAAACTTTGTCAAGTTGATTCCGTTCACAGACTTTATATAGTCCCCTACGTTCAACTGGTCACTCCTGCAAAGAAACAGATTCTATACATTTGCTGGAGTAAATGGGAGAGGAGGAAGTTGCATAACTGAAAGACTGATGAAAGAACACAGTAAACAGGCAGGAGGAGAGAAACGAGCAAACAAAGAAAGAGAAGAAATAAAGACGGGCAGAAAATAAGGCAGAGATGGAGTCAGGTGCAGCTCGCAGGCTCTTTGATAGCTGATCTGAGCCCATGAAGGGAACGCTTTGTTCTAAGGAAGCATCAAGACAGGCTGCTCCAGTCTCCATCTCGCTCTCTCTCTGACACACATACACAGTTGAAAGCCCTCGCGTTTTACAAGGCGGCCTGGTTGTCAACAGATTCTGAAAGAACGAGTGTGATGTTAGGCAGTTTATTTCAGCTCGAGTAAAATTATAAGGGCAAGTGTCTCTGTGGTAATAAGATATAAGAGTCGATACGCAGTGAAACGTTTAAAGCCAAACAATGGATCTGAAGAAGAAAAGTATCTGTGATAGTGAAGAAGAGGGCATTAAACCTGCGTGCACTTCACGATACAACATGTGCAGTGTTTGTTCTGGGATATGAATATGGATCCATTTTCTGAGGACTGTGTGCGTTTTCGGGGATGGCTGATACGCTAGCGAACAGTAGGCCGTCTGCCATGTCTGACAGCCAGTAGGGAAATGGGAGAAGAGTTCTGGCTTATGCAGTATTGATTAAAAGATTCTGTCTACCTTATTCACACACATACAAACAGAAAAAAACAACGCACGCACGCACAACATACTTCCTAGACAATGCTCCCATACACATTGATCTCTCTGGGCCCGTCTATTGATGCTGTCTTAGCAAAAGTCATTAGCATAAACACAAAAAGACCTGACAGGCACAAATCCTCAAAGTTGATTTCTCTTGCAACACTAGCATCTACAAAACTGAACTGAAAGTCAATTCTTAATTTTTTTTGTAAACAAAATGGGCCAACAATGCTAAGTTAATATGAGTGACTGCTGCAGTATGCAGGGCATTTTAATTCTTTTTACCTTGTGCTGCTGTATGTACGTGTTTTGGGTAGTTGCTAGGTGCTTTACTTAAATCTGCCGCACATTTCTGATATGTTTTCATTATATAACTCAAGTACCTCTTGCCTGAAAAGCCCAAAGCTTTATAACAGCACTAGCAAACAGCACCACTTACTGTTTCCAAATATGTTTCGAATCAGAGATGTCTGACAACACAGCAACCTTGCTAATACTGACCTGGCTGCGATGCCGCCCTGGCGCAGGTTGGAGACGCGGGGCTTGCCGTCTTTGTCGATGCCTCCGGATACTGTCAGGCCCAGGGTAGTGCCTTCCTTCTTGATAAGCTCCACGGTGCTGGTGCCCTTAAACTCATCTGTGAAGCACAAGGAGGGATAAGGAGGGTCATTGGGGGAGGTTGTAGAGGAAGAGCAGAGACAGGAGATGAGAGGGTTACAGGAGCAGAAGAGGCCAGCCGCTGCCATACCCCACTCTCCTCTAAATGACTGTGATCAGGCGTCCCGGACTGGCCCTCTCTCACACACTCTTTATCTCTCTCTCTCTCTCTCTGTCGTTCTATCCTAGCAGGTAATTAGTTCTACACTCTAGAGTGCTTAGAGTGTGTGTGTGTCTGCACTTAGCAATAGGTTGAGGACACAGTCGTCCCCAGAGGTGCACTAAGACGGACAAAACCTTCTTTGGGAACACCTGGGAACATCCTCACTGGGAAAAATAATAATTCAGTAAGTCAAATAAGTAAATGACAAAACAGCAATTAAAATAATAAATACATAAATCTATAAATGCAATATATAAAAGTGAATTGATGAATAAAACTGCATTAAAATTGTATAAAATAAATAAACATACACAAAATGTAATTAAAAATTGTTGTTTTAAAGTATATAATATGCACACATTTGTAAAAATGGATGGATATAAATTATCAATTAAAAAATTCTTAATTTAATAAACAAAGTAACAAAATAAGACAACATTTTTATTTTATATTTATATAGACATTATTATGGAAATTATATATTTTATAGAAATTACAGAATATTTGTTCATGTTGTTCTCTTTTTAAGATTAATAAAATTATTTGATTAATAAAAATGCATAAATAAAAGAATGCAATATAATACCTACATAACTAACTTAATAAATACAAATATACACAAGCATTTTATTGCATGATCATACATTTATTTTTAGGGTTATAATGTTGTTTGAAATAAACAAATTAAATATACACAAACTATTCTTATTGTATAACCATATACAGTTATTTTTAGGGTTATTACATAGTTTGATTTACCCTCATATGTAAAAGTATACATTTTTAGGATTTAGAACTGCCTCCCTATCATTTTGTCTCTCAACATCTTGCACAGATATTGCTGGTCAGGCAGACGTGTTGCTCCTCCATCGACTGGCCGTCATTCAATCCCTCAGTGGGATCGTCAAAGTCACATTAAGAATACTGCATATCTGTGCAAGCAGGGCACTCTATCCCTTTCTCTCTCACAGCCTACCATCACTACATCAGCTGTCAAAGCTGGAGAAGAAATAAAAAAAGGGATTTGTAATCCCTCTCTCCTGGCTGGAGGAAGGAAAAGACGGATTTATATGAGTTTGTTCACTTTCCTTTCCTCTCTCAGTATGTCTTTCTGTGGCAGGATAGATAGCGAGGGGAGACGAAGCTCTAAACCCCCCTGAGGCTACTGACAGAACAGAGTCGCTGAGCATCTCACCGCAGGAGGACGGCAAAAGCAGGACACGGGCTACAAAAAGAGCTTCTTTAAAGGCTATAATGAAAGACACTTGGCTCTTCTTTAGGAACAAAAATGCTTCATCAATATTCTGGGTAAACACCACTGACGGGTACTCCGAAATGACAGCCAGGATAAAACATGAAAGCGCATTAATGGAGTGACTTGATTTTGAACTTGAAAACATTTCACACCAATCCAAGTCCACTAACTACATGCAAATCTGCCCAAATGAAGCCTCGCTTTTGATTTTGTGATTTGTTATGAGACCTTGATTGAGATGCAACAGGATAACACTTAATGAAACAGAAAAAGAACTCAGTTGATGGTTTTGCCATTTCCTCCCCTCTAGAGGATGACCATTTCAGCATGCTTGCTCTTTCAGCCTGTTAGGTCAGCCTTCACAAGTAAACAGTTTCTGCACTGACAATGAAATCATGGGATCTGTTACGAATCCATCAGCTTAGTTTTGCTTTAAAATCCATAACTGCTCTGATGCCCTTTGCATGCAAATCACTCGCACAGTAACCTCAGTAGAGGAAGATTTGACATTGCACTCTGCCTTCAATCGATACCGCTGCCATATGGACATGGGAAGGGGGCTATGTCGAAACGTGACCCGGGACTGAGTGAGGTTAGCATGGATCTGAATGTCTGGCCTGAACCTGAACCTCCGGGCAAGCCTATGGAGCTAAGCAGGGCTCTGCCAGTGTAAACATTCTGATATTTATCAGAGACACCACAGTAATTAAAAGAGAAAAAATCTAACTTATAATGTGCCAACAGGAACTGCTGAATAATTTACCATATGTGATTTTTGTGTGTGTTTGGAGTGATAGAGGCAAAACATCTTGTCGTGAGAAAAAAATGAGAATCAATATTCAAACGGGAGTTCAATCTATAACAAGCTGCGTGTTGTGTGCCAGTCTTTTGATAATTAATTGTAAAAGAACTGCTCAATTTGCCTTCAGCTTTCATCAAATAATTTGATTAAAAAGATCTTTGCACTGCTGGGGATTCGCCTGACAGCGAAAAATTATAGTGGGGCGAATTATAAATGTCGCTGTCATTTCTCTCCTCTCATTCGGGTGAGGAATAAATTATGGGTCTTTCCGAGATTTGTGGCAGCATTAAATTAACTCCCTTTACAAAAAAAAGGGATATGGTTGACATTACATTCCTTCTAAGGCCAGAAGAAACTTTCATGCATTTCCAGCACAAATACTTGCAACATTACATAACAATATCTTATAATTTTATATCTTATAAGACAGCTGACCCAAAAAGAACACCAAGTATAGCAGACAACCATTAAAGCAAATAGTGAACTATAGTAGGGATACACCACTATCGGATATAATTATCGGTTGATATCTTGCCGATATTAAAATTCAACAGTAGTATTATTGTTACCTTTTTTTTTTTTTTTTTAAATGGCACAAGTACAGAGTTAAATGTAATCTATAGCAAATCTCAAAATAAATAATATGAACATGATATATATAATACAAATTAATTAAATTATACTATTTAAATTTCGAAGCTCTTATAGCGAAATGTTTAATTGAACTGTTTATTTTTCGTAAACACCTTCCAAGCCAATGCATCCTTCATGCATGTTGTGAGCCCTGTCACACAGCTGCACCAGGGGGGCCCACTGGGGGTCATCCAATATCCAAACAATTTGTGGCACAGTAAGGCACGGTCATATTACAAGCTCTGTCTTAAGCTGTCTGGGGAAAGCGTGGTTCACTGAGGGTTCAGTGTAATATCTCGGCCCAGAGCAAGAAAAAGGGCCGCTGGGATCTAATGAGCTGTGCTTTGAGGGCTACACTGGGACAGGTGTGGAAGTTGATAAGTTGATCCCATTACTCGTGGTCTCTCATTTCATTCCATGTCCTCTCTCCCACCTTTTCCTGTTTGAATGAGGCACACATAGCTAGTGTTGCCTTGCCATGTTACCACGGTGATGAGATTGGCCATTAGGCTTTCTCAAAGCCGACAGATTTCTGTGGCGGGATCGAATGCTGTGCCCGTCAGACAGGTATTGAGAGGAAGAGACAGAAAGATAGGGTTTGAGACAGCATGTGTGAGAATGATACAAAGCAGGAGATTAAAGTACAGACATGGAGTGCATGATGCAGAGAGCTAGATTCTGCCAGCTGAGGCACACACAGGTTAAAACAGTTATCAGTTTTCAAGCTGTGACAGAAAACGTTAATCTGCGATCGCAGACTGATCTAGATAGCAAACTTGATAGATAATGCACAGAAAAATCCAACCAATCACTGGAAGAGGGGGAAAAAAAGTTTACAAGAGGCAATCCAACACAATATCGGTTATTGTGAAAACATTTTTAACACCCTTTAATAATGCTCTTTTAATTATATATATATATATATATATATATATATATATATATTTTTTTTTTTTTATTTATATTTTTT
>JAUCNO010001091.1:6049354-6080117 GCA_032353835.1 Enteromius viviparus | reverse complement strand
TGGTTACATACTAGATACACATCTAGTTACTATGTAAGTACACAGGTATTAGGGACACTTAATATAAAGTGGGACCGAAAAAGGAAATTGAACCAAGGTCAAGGTTCAGAAAGGTAGTAAGAGCATTGTTAAAATAGTGAGATGTGAGATCAGTGATTGAACCATTATCCAAAATATCTTCATTTGTGCTCTGCTCAGAAGATGAATGAAGGTCTTGCAGGTTTGTTATGACATGAGGGTGAGTAATTACTGCCAGAACTAACAGGTTTTGGATGAACTGTCCCTTTAAAGTACTAACAAGTAGCAATAAACAGATGTCATCCAAGCCCCACATCAATTGAAGCCCAGACCCAGTGATGTCAGAGACTGCAGTAACGAATCAAAACAAGCCATGTGCATCAGAGTTCATTCAGGAGCAGCAATAGTAATTACAGATGGCCCTGACAGCCGCTTAGAAATAAGAGAGAAGGAAGACTCAATGTGAATTGATTTAGAAACCGTGAGTTTCTCTGGAGGGGGAGATGGGCTCTCAGAAGACCAAACACAGAGCGAGGAGATAAAGCAAAATGAGGCCACTGCCTGAGGGTCTCGAAAATCTACCGGGACAGTGAAGAGAAGAAAAAAGGGGGAAGAAGAGAAGAGGGTGGCTTTCTGGTGCAGCAGTCTACAGACAGTAAGCGACGCTGTCAGTGAATGCATGGATACTTTTAATAAATTTTTAATAGAATGGACCAACTGAGTGCAAATTGCACAGTGATTGCACAGTCAGAGCAATGAAATGAAAGACAAAGACAGAGGAAGGATTTATCAATACGTGTATGTTTACAAATCAAAGGTTCATCGTAAGGTCTGACTAATTTCCGACTCTTCTGAACATCTCAAAAAACTGGTTCACTAGTTCAAGGTCGAATTAGTTCTTTTTTGTGTGTGTGTAGCCGTGTTTTATACCTCAGGCTATTAGTACATAGTTTAGAACCTTAATTAAAAAGAGTTAGATGCACAGCTTGTCAGTGTTCATTTGGAAACAGTATTCCCCTCCATCCACTGTATGTTGTTTCTCCTTGTTCTCATCTATTCCCTAAGATGACCCGGTAGATATCAAACCGAATTTGAATGCATGCCAAGCTGACAAATCGCATTTGTAAAAAGCGCTGCTGTCGCAAACCAATTTTACTCTCACATCTTAATAATTGTAATCCCAATCCACAGCTAAGCCTTTGTCTTGTAAAGTCTCTATAGAATCAAAAACGCTGAGAACATAAAGATGAGATGACAAGCCCCATAACGCCATGCATTACATTTCTCAAAGGTGCAAGTTTCTTTTTGACAGTCTGGATGAGTAGTGAAGGTTCAGAGTATTACATCTGAAAGAGAATGCAATATACGGTCTTGTGAAGCAAACTATTCTGAAAAAACACATCTCTGATCAGGGCTCTGAGGTAATGCTAAGAGCAAAGTCTACTTGAAACCACTCTTTGGGGAATTTTAAATAAAAATGAATTCGCTGTAAACAATCGTGTAACTCTCAGATGCATCTGAAACATTTTAGTCTGAAAGTGCAGCTCATATCAGCAAGACCTTGTCTCACTTGATCTGGCAACATTGGCTCGCCGCTTCAGGTTAAGATTAAGAATAATGCCAGGAAAACTGATTTAAAAATCAGCAGTAAGAGGCAATGTGAGCCGCTGCTTGCAGGTGAATGCATTTGACCAGGCTTTAACTAGAGCTCCGTCCTTGACTCGACTGTCCTTGAAACCTCAGTGTGACTGACCAGGCATTTAACAGCATGATGTGCGTCTCCTTTGCAAATCAATGGAAGGAAATTACAATGTGCGTGTGCGTATGCTGCAAGGACGCGGTTGAGACTTCATTCAAAATCCCAAATGCACCTTCCCGTTTGTGTTTGGTCAGCAGGAAAACGTCCTTTAACAACACTAATGATAATTAATGAAAAGATTTAATGGCAATAAAGGCTGTCTGCGATAATTAACTTTGGTGTGGAAATTAACAATTAACTTCCTGCTCCGTGCCCCTGGCATGCGCCGCCAAATGCCACGGTCTTTAAACCCACCGAATGGGGCTTGTATTGTTAACCTTTGCTATGAAGACAATTGCAAAAAAAAAAAAAGTCTCCACAATTATCACAAAAAAGGGATAATCACAAAAGTTGTAGTCAGGAGCAAATGAAGGTTTTGAAGGAAGGTGGCTTGGCACTGAAGATCGTGTAGATTTGTAAGTGGACAGGGGAAACACACTACATTAATCTGGATCGCATGTGGATATTTCCACATGTCCACTTAAATGACAAACTCCAAAACCCTCAGGGTTCTGCATCAACACTTAGCGTGAATCTCAAATAAGGAAGTTAGAGCTCTGTAGGTCACGAACACGACCAGAAAACGCATTCTTTGATTCTTCTTGGCAAGACAGGATAAATTCCATTAGGAAGAAAGTAAAGTGGACCAGCAGACCTTGTAAATGCAATCTGACAGTCAGAGAAAAGAAAACAGCAACACAAAGTGAGGGTACTAGTTCTACACCAGACGCACTGTAGTAACATCTTTCAGTTGTACAGCATGCCAGTCTGTGCCAGCTTGCCTGCATAGCAAACATGCTCAGTAACTCTCCATCGCCGCAATGCACCTCCAAATGCTAAGCAAAGAAATGATTGATTCGTACTTGGGGCGTTCAATAATGCAACGCAATTAATCTTCCTCCCTTTACAGCAATCACTACCTGCTTACGACAAGTGTATTAGGTAGAGGCAGACTGGGCGCTCAAAACTGGCAGGAAGCATTGGCACCATAACTACTGTTGATCTGCCAACCAATGTCACACACACTGCAGAAAAAACAGAGATCATTAAGACTCATTTTCCTGTATGCCATCAAAATTGTTTTAGTCAACAGTGAACATTGAGAAAAGGTAAACAGCATACAGAGCGAGTAGAAAAGCATACTAGTCTATAATAGGGGAAGACAAAGTTCCCAAAACACAGCCGCCATCCATCAAGACCAGTTTATGACAGTTAAGAGGACGTTATTCCCAAATCTCACTCGTAGAGACCATGCTGTGGTCAATTTGTCTTGATCTCCACACGTACTCACACACTGCACACATATTTGCCTATGCTGTGAAAGAACAATGTGGTGATTTGCAGTCTGGCAGATTGGAACAATATTCACACTGCAGACAAGCCAAGAACGAGTCAGTTATAAACAGTTATGCATATTTATTTAGCACCTCGCTTGAAGTGCAATGGCTTCTTTTGAGAAAATTCTAATAACAGGAGATCAACCAGGCGACCATGTCAAAGGTTTACACCATAAAAGCATAATGTTCTAATGATCCCACATGCTGCGGCTAAAAGTCGCTGCCAGTCTGAGGCAGGTTGGGGTGGACTTATTTTCTGGCAGTCATTCATTTTTCTTGCAGTTGAGAGAGTTGCGCCACTTAACTTTTCAATCAGCAGAGAAATACGGTAATGAGCTAGTGGGAAGGCAATCAACCATACATGTTCAGAGAGAAGGAGAGAGGGGGAGATAAACTTGGTAAATACATTGTGAGCTTTCCTATAATAACGCAATGGTTTGTAACTGCCACATTGTAAGTGGGCACGTCAATAATAGACTGCTGTTTAATGTGTTTTGGTTGTTAATTTGTGCATTCTGAAAGCCCTGCATGGTGAGGATAGTGCAGAACAGAATTTGAGTACTGAAAGTGCTTAAGAATCCCTAAAACTACAGATAAATAATGCATGATATGATCCAAACCCATTTAAAATACAGCAAGTCTTAAGCTCTATTGAGAATTTAGGAATTTGTATCATATCTCCTCAATAACCAAAGGTCAGTGGGACATTTTTGGATCGTTTGTGGTGGAGACTGAACAAACAACTGTCTTGCTGCCTTGAGTTTCAACCATTATATTATATTCTATTTGCTTTAAAAAGCATAGTATCTATAACCATTATAATGGCATTTAACAGATTTTAAAACCATTAAAGTACCATTCCTTGTGGATTAGAGATCCCTTCACTTATAATTTCACAGCCCAATAACAGTATTAAACAACTAGACACAGAAAAACATCCCATCTGAAACCATGACACAAAAATGTCAATGTATTCAGCACTTCTAAGTGCATTCTGGGTATTGTAGTCCTGCCAGCTTCGTGCATTGAGAAATTGGCCCGTATTGAATTGCATTATGATTCATTCACCCAGGATTCAGGCTTTCATCTGCAGAACATAATTACTCTGTAAACTTGTCTCCCTGGATTCATAGTCGATATGAAATACGCACAGGCTGTCACATTTAAAAGCTCCGCCATAAATACACACTTTGCAGCCATTAACCCTTTGCCCATCCAGTTCCGACCTCCATTCCTCCTCTGCAAAATCATTTATTTGAAAACTAGAATGCATGTATGGGCACTGTGGTATTAAACGGAATATAAGTTGTTACACACACACAGTACTGTTATAAAACTCACACTATTAAATAAAGAGCAGTGAAGCTTCTAATTCCAATCAATTGCCTTCTCAATTTGGAGCAAACCCAGCTGTCTCATAAGTCTAATTTACAGCCGCTCTGTCCTACACACCTTTCCACATTGGAACCATAAGAAGGAAAAGCATAACATTAGGACTCAACAATTAGAATAGTCCATTGGCCCAGGGCCAATGTGCAAAGGTTTCGTGCCAGTTGACAGACCCGTCACTTAAACCAAAGAAGAAAAAAATCCTTTTTGTGGAGCCTTGAATTCACTAAGCACTTCTGATAGCACTGGCATTATACAGCCCATCCCTGACTGCTCTAGGCACATGACAACAATGGCTTTTCGAAAAGATTTTTTTCCCCCCTTGCAATTGCCAAAAGCTCCTCAAGCCTACTCTTTTGGTTGGCAGTTAAACTCCTGCCTCTGTTAACTAAGGGATATGATTTTTAGACGTGGAAGTAGGGTTAGAGGCTGCCGATGGACAAAGCAACATGACTGTTGGGGACGTTTTCCAAGGCAATTCTCGGTAGATGCCGGCGCACTCACACAAAGTGCACTAGCAATGAGACATGCACGCACACAACGCTTCCAAGCACATTGAGCCACCAAGATGAGACAGAATTGGTGCATTAAAGGACAATATGAAACTTCTTCAACATGGCAGGCTTAGTCTGTTTGGGAGAGAGAGCTTAGTACTACTGCTTTCTAAAACTGCTTTCTAGCCATCATGGAATGCTTTGCATAGGAACATGCATCAGCTAATGGAATGATACACTAATAAGCACAAATAACACACTAATACCATATATAGTAATATAGTTAAATCAACCTAAAAATGACAATGTCTGATACTGTATAGTCACATCCCTGGAACCCTACATTGGACAAGCGGTTTAAATGACGGATGGCTGATACTTGAATTCCACATTTCTCTAACCTCATCCACTATCTTGTGTTAGTTTTTCACTTGGCTTGCTGCTTTGCATTCTAGGACCGTCTTTTCTTTAGATCATGGGCATATGAGAAAGGGGTAAAAAAAAAAAAAAAACAGCAAGATGCATCTATATTGATTACTGGCTATTATTTATTTATTATAATAATTTCAATTTGTTACATTTGCCATGATGTTTAAAGTTTATACCTGTAAAAACAAAAATTTTGTATTTCATTTTATACATTTTATATATATATTTTAATTGTTTTTATTTATACTATATACTATTACTACCTAGTTGATGTACTATTTTTCTAGGTTTTCTAGGATTCTAGGTGTTTTACAGTACAATTTTTTTTTGTCTTGTTTCCAGCCAAAATATCTAAGAAGGATTTTCTATAAAAGAAAAAAATATTGTCTTGTTTTCAGGAAAAAAAACGAGCTAAAATGAAGTGGCAGTCTGCCAGTGGGGTAAGCAGCAAAATATTTTTCTGTTTGAAATAAGATTATTTTGCTTACCCCAATGGCAGATCATTTTGCTTGTCCTAGGCAAAAAGACAGTTAATTTTGACTTCTTTATTCTGAGAACAACACAATTTTTTGATTGAAACCTTCTTGATTTAGGAATTGTTAAGGTATTTTGGCTGGAAACAAGACAAAAAAATCTAGTCTTAGAAAGCATTTTTTGAAGTGTATTTATATTAGATGAAATAGTACGTTTACATTTCCTTTATTATACATTAGTTGAACTAAAATATAAACTTTAATTTATCTTAGTTAACTACAACGCTTACCAAAACTTTTTTTTTTTTTTTTTTTTTTTAAATCAAAGGCTGTACCTGCCAGCAATAGTTAAAGTGACCCTATTATGTCATATCTCCCCCAATATTATTTTGGCCATCTCCTACAATTGATTGACATGCATGCAAGATCAAACAATGCTTTCTCAAAACATGCATTTAATAACCCCCTCATTTTCCAGTGACTCTCAAAAGATTAATTCGAAGCAGTTCTCTAAAGCATGTGTGTGAGACAAACGGAAATCAAGCTAGGGACAGGACGGGTATTAGGCCAGCTTGTTACCACAGCGCAGTGCAGCCCTTTTATGCTCAGCTTCACAACAGAACTCCTGTCCTATTTTTCCTCAGAGCTAATTTCCTCTAATGAATTACTTGGCTGTTTAAACAAAAAAAAAGTACAGAGAGATCTTACGAAAAAAAGGCAGCACCTCATGATATTATTTTGGCTGGATGAATTGCGCACTTGTATGTCAGGACACAATAGTGATAGAAGTTGAGAAACTTTGAAGCAATGACTCACGGTTGGGCTGCTCAGCTCAGAGTGAAAACTGATTTAGCGTGTAAACGGCACACACTACAGGAATAGATATTAGCATAGCACCGCTGTGCTGTGATGTTATCACAAAAAAAGAACACCCTAGAGACTCGCTTCCCTTGTGGTAACACGGCCACCAGGATCGGTTTATGGACTGCTTTACAATGCTAATCAATGTAGCTTCGAATGACGGCGCTTAGCAGTTGTAATGAGGGAGCAAACGTCAACTGCTTCATATTGAACGACATTTGCAGTGCTCAGACAAAAGAACTAAAGGATTCTCATTTATTCAATGTCATAAGGATTTGACCTGCAATAAATCACCTTGTATCTGGAAAGTTACTGAATAATAGTAGTCAAAACATAATGGGCAAAGTTAAGAAACTGAATATAATTGGTGGCTACAGAGAGAAACCAAAGAGCTATGATTAAAAACAAGGACTTTTGCCCAAGTAAGTTTAAGCTTTATTCAAATAGAATAAATAGCATTCCAAGCTTAACAACATGCCAATGCATTAATAGATATTATTGGCATCAGTAAACAATAGGGGAGTCTTGTACACTTTACAGTATGTAAAATGCAGTGTATTTGAGCGACTGAGAGTTGTTGTTGCCTATGTAGAGCATTCCAAATTAGTATTTTATGAGGGTTTATTTTGGTTTAGGTGCTAACTTACATTTTGGAACAGCACTGGAAGTTTCATAGACAAATAAGCCTTTAATATCTACTCTTCAGCTGTTGTAATCGGTCAACTCAACTCAAGTTTACATAAAATGCTTCTCTGCAAAGCTCCACAACCTCAAGCACAAATTTAAAGTGTGCTAGCTTTGAGGAAGCTTTGTAATATTAAGTAAACAACGGCATGTATGAGAAAACAAGGTACACAGACACAAACTGGTGCAACTCTGGCACAAGCTTCAATGCAGGGACCGAAGTTGTTCAGATTGTCTTAATTAAAACCTTCTCTGTGTATACAGAAAGAATGGAAAAACGCTTGATGCCTGCTTAATAATACAGTAAGTGAATACCCAGGTGGCTTGGTGAGATTCAGAAGGATGCAACCAGTGGACATTAGAGCTGAGAAGCAATTGCATTCAAAAAGACTATCCTACACAGTTCCTGAAACATCTCCTTTTCTCTCTTCTTTACTTTCAGCCTTTTTGAAAAATCAGCCTTGACTAAAAGCAAGCTCATGAACCATTGCAGTTCTGCTCTGATTAATCGTATTAGGGGTGATTTTGAGACACTTTGTGTCTGTTGTGGTGCTGAGATAACTCAATTATATTTTGCAAATGCAGTCTGTGACTAACATTCCAATAGAAAAGCTAATAGAGCAAAAAGAGCCGATGCTGGTGTGATGCAGGGTGACACAAATGATTATACTAAAAGCAAACAATTTTATGAGGCAGTACTCAATTTGCACAAACGTGGGTGTCTAAGACACGACGCTTTGAGAGCTCATAAATCAACATGAGCGGTCTTAAAATAAAGAGCAATCAAGTGGTATTATGTAATTATTCATAAACTTAGAGAAATGAGTTCTAATGATCTTTAACTACACCGCAGAGTAACACATTTTATTAATCAATTGGCTATTTGTGTCTTTTGCAATGAAAACATTTTAGTGTCCTTTAACATCTTTGTCCTTAAGCATCTCCTTAAGATTGCACTAAATAATAAGATGTTTTTTTTAAACTTTTTTTAAATGATTTTTTGTACCCCGTCAAAAATGACAATCATCAAATCAAACTTTAATCGCATCGCCCTTAACTGAGCACATCGTGTAGGTCACGTAAAGCTGGCAACTACTTGAACAGTCCCTAAATAATGTCCTTTTCAAAAGCAATAATTAAAGAGTAATTCACTCTACTTTGACATATATCCATATACCATTTGCATTCGGGCTAAGCAGGGCTTAACACATATCTTAAGACTTCCACTGAAGTAGTTTTGAAATAAACCAAGGCAGAAATTATAATAAGCCTTAATGGCACAAAAAACGATCGCTGGTTCTACACTAGTTATTTAGATTAATTCTGCAGAGATGTGCTGCCACAGTCAACATACACTAAAATACTGCATCAACACAGAAACAATTCAAGCGAATGGATAGAGAAATACTGACAAGCAAAAACTAGCGGTGCTGTATGCACAAGCATTCTGATCCTGATCTCATCAGAGCTGATGGATAGGAATGGCAAAATCAGAGAAATGGAGGTAGAAAGAGACGGAAATAAAAGAGGAGTTTGATCAAGCGAAAGGGAGTGCAAAAGTGGAAGACGGAGGGAGGGGATCTTTCTAGACATCCCGTATATGTCTGAGAGGCTGTGGGCAGAATAGACCATTAGGAGGGTCCAGCGCTTGATGATGAAAGCTGTGATAGAATGTGCACAGCCATTTCACTGAGTGCTGAATAGTATGCCACAATCATGGATCCTGGTCACATGTCCCTGATTCAACCAGACCATGCACACATTTGGACATAGCTTTTAACTACAATATATATAGTAGCATGAAACGTTTGTAAAAAATTCAAGGGCAATGTATAATGAAATATTTTTGTAAAAATTTTAAATGTAAAATGCATAAAAGAAACAAAAATATAGGACTAAGAGCTTAAAAAGCAACATGAAGAGAAAAAAAATTAAAGGTCAAGTGCTCATAAATGAGAAAATGATAAATTTGTGACATCCTTATTATGCGATTAAGACTGTGATTGTTGCCCTTAACTTTGATAAATGTGATTATGCACATATTTGAACCATCATAATGACTGTAAAATATGTTAAGTTTTATAATTTTGCACTATAGAGGCAAGCAAACACTTTTTAAAAAACATTTTGGGCACGTTTCCCTCAAAATAAGGGAGGTCGGGTCCCTCAGAAATGCATTAAGCAGGCAACAGTAAACAACCCTATTGCATTTAAACTGAATGCCTTTGTGATGTGGATAAAGTACAAATGAAGTGATAAACAAACCACATTTCTTAGCCTTTAATCAAAAAGCAATGACATGTGGCAAGCAAAAGGGACTAAAAAGGTTTGCCCATGCCATGTAAACATCTTAATCCAAGTAATTCCTTTTTCTGATTATCAGGAATAATCCCAACATAGCTTGAGCCCTTATTTTAGTTTATGTTTACAGGGATTTTCGCCTTCTTTTTTATCACCCACCAAGCAAGTAATCAGTAACGTTTTGCATCATACATCACTGGTTTTCAGCAAAATTGTGCTAATGAGTTTACAGCTGTATAATTTACAGATTGCAGCATTTTGAATTTTGTATAAAGAGAAAAAATGGCAATGAACTAATATAAATATAATTACAAATATAAATGTTCCCAGCAAATATAAAATTGCTATACACACACACACACATGGAAACCAGGACAAGATTAGTTTATTTCACGTTTTTTCTGCAAGCCGAGCCACACTCACAGACAGTAAACTGAACAATAACATGATAGTTTATCTGACACAGTAATAAGGCGGATGTATTCTCAGGGGGCTTTGGTGTCTGCAGTGGAGAGCACCATGATTGCTGGGGTTAAGATGTCATTACCAGACGAGAAGTTAATATTGCTGTTGTTTACTCGGCAAACCTGAAAATGTCAGTCCAAATGACAAATAGTGCTTATAATGTAAATAGTCCTTATCAATTCAAAAAATGGCACACGTTAAACTCACCCCGAGATGAGTGTTATACTCATGGGGAGGGCAGGGCGGTGGTGGGGGGGATTGGTGATATGGCACTGTCATTGAAAATTAATGCTTAATGCATTCCTTAATGGCTCTTACACAACGCATCAGAATTCATCATGCCTCTTTGATGCTGAAGGCTCTATCGCATGCAGAGAAAAGGGGGAGATAATAGGTTACGCTTTTGCTTTCAGCGAGGACATTTCCAGCGGGAGGATGAGGTGGCCTTACAGTACACAGTTTAAGGAGGGAGTATTAAACCCACTGTAAATGGAGAAGTGCAGCGACGTGATGTGACAGCCCGAGTGTGATGGGATGGGCTGAGGTTTGTGGGCAGTTAAAGTTGAAGATCAGTTGAAGATGAAGTCGCTGCAATTCAAGCATTAACAGATTTTCAATGTGGGCACTCAGCACTTCTTTTACAAAAAAAAAAAAGGTCATGGTGAACAAGGGATATGTCCTAATAAGGACAAATTAGGTGGTGTAAGCTTAAGCTAGAGCTCATGGAAGGTACTCTGTGCACTGCTGAAACTAACAAAGGGATAGATCCTCTAAAAATGAAAGGTTTGCTATTATTTATTCCCCATCATACTGATCCAAATCTAACTTCTGGAAAACAAAAAGAAAAATTTTAAATAATATTTGATCTTTTCCTTAATTAATTAATAAATATCAATGAGGACTGGAGACGTCAAGCTGCGGATAAAAAAATAAAAAATAAATCAAATATATTTTATGACTGTTTTGTTTACACATTTGTTACAACCTAATGCGTGCTATCTTCCAAGTCTGCAGAACTATGATAGCTTTGTTTGTGGAATTCCAGTGGGCTATTATTCATTGTGAGTGACTAAGTCAGTGAAAACTGGATAAGCGCGATATCTGAACAAATCATTCAAGGCTGCATTTCCCCAAAGTATAAACCTAAATACATTGTAGGAACTACTGGCACCAAAAGTCTCTACAATCAACTTTGGCATGAAGTGCTTTTGGGAAAAGCAGCCCTTATCGGTTTTATGAACTGGACGATTCAAAACTCTTTCAAAAGATCAGAATCAAAGTGAACTGAGTGGCCAGGATGCTTTTGTTCTAAAAATAAATAAATACTTAAGGTTTAGATCATCATGTTCAAAAAAAAAAAAGAAAACAAAATGTTAGTTAATTAATTTTACTATGCAGAGTTTAACCATGACTAGCTGTGAGGGGCTAAGGGGCTAATGAAACTAGAAAAGAATATCCTGTGTTCAAAACACCAAGAGAGAGAGAGAGAGAGAGAGAGAGAGAGAGAGAGAGAGAGAGAGAGAGTAGTGTGTAAAGTCTAACTGCAAAAAAAAAAAATTAAAAAAAAAAGAGAAAGAGAAAGAAAACAAAAAAGATGGATCCAGAAAGTGTGCCAAGTACTTTCATCTCATTTTATCCCAAATGAGAATGATGAGACAGTATCCTCATGCTATTCAGCAGAAGGCCTTAGGTAACTATCTCTTTTTGGCGTAATTGCTAATGCGTAGAGAAAGATCAGCTGACTGTGAATGGTGACTGGGGAGGAGAGAAGATTGTGGAGGGACCGTCAGGCTTCATTATCACCTACTAACTGTGAGCAGCTCGTTAAAATACCAGACTCCATCTTTCTTTAGCAACCGCAGGCCTAAAACAGCTGCCGCTGTGCAACAGACATGCCCCATAACCATATTTCACGAATATTTGCCATCTTTCCAGAAGATTTTGAGAGGGTTATGGGCGATGTTGCAGGATTTTAGCTCGATTTCATTTTTTTCTCAAACTGTATGCATCACCCCGAGCAAAAACAAACCCCACCTCTTCCTGGCCGAAGTTTGTTTTTGTTGCGATGAACATCCTGTGCCCATAGTGTTTGTTTCGATATTACAGCCTCTGTGTTGTCTTTGGAGACCGGGTTTTTTCCCTAGTGTATTCAGAGGGCCGACAGCAAGACGATCGAGGGGTGATGCATACGGTTTGATATAAAAATAAAATCGAGCTAAAATCCTGCAACATCGCATAGAGCACCTTTAATTTATGCTTGCTTGAATGTCTCTTTGGAAAGCAAAATCTTGCGATACAATTCGTTAAGCAGTTGCACCAACAGACAGCACTGCATTCAGATACATAGAGTTATGCATTCTTTTGTTTCCGGTGTGAACAATCTTTTGTTGGATTTCATACAGTCTACCTCGATTATAGTTTGGACTAAACAAATTACCATTTTATCAGACGGAAACATTTTGTTTCACTTTAACTGTCAAAATGAAGACATTTGGTATGCATTTCTTTTTTCCTTCAGGGCTTCATGTGACCTACTAGAGGAATCTTTGCTTTGATATCAGGCAGATCCTTGATTTAGCTCCCAGCTCCTTTGAGATGTCTCTTAGAAGTGCTGCCACTTTCTTTTTGGGAACCAAACACATTCTGTCACAGCAGTCTTGGTGGCTGATTTGGTGGAACCAAGCAAAACCTGTAAATCACACAAGAGGTATTCCTCTTTACCAAGCAAAAATGGGTATGTGCCACTTCAATCTACATTATTAATAACACAATATTCCAATGACAGCTATTTTGCATATATACAGTAGCCTACTGTAATTTAACCTGCGACCAGCTATTCATTTATTTCCCCAGACTAGAGCAAGAAAAAGGTATAGAGATGATGCTATGTCATACTGTAAAGTGCATAACATACAAATGCCACCAAATAAGACACAAACATGCTTTCACAAGCAACTTTACATTGCTACAACATATTGATTATGATGGATAATAGATTATGCATATTTTTAAAGAAAATATTTGTCAGGAAGGGTCTAAAAAATGAAAGAAGGGCTCAGTGATGTAAGATAAAAGTCACTTCAAACCATTTTGTATAATACATAGTTTGTAGGTTTATGACAATAAATAGCATCAGTTATGATGTCATGGTGATTTTGACTGGTGCTCCACTGCATTTTATAACAACTGGAACTGCACAGATACTTGAGAGTCTACTCCTGTGAACAAGAGAAAAACAAATAAGCAAAATGGATGCTGTGCATTAGGTTTCTGGGAACCTCACAGCAGGGAAAGGCCACTTGCCCTGAGCCAAGAGAAGGTGGCTAATGTTTCATTTAGGGAGTCTCTACAAGAAGAATAGTCAGCACTTAAACCAGCATTTTATACATTATCTATGATACTACGGAAAATACCAGTTTGCAGAGGAAAAGGGTTTGCAAATGCAGCTATTTATGTAGAAACTAAACGCAAAGAGGGTTTGAAGCATCCCAGACTAGCTTCATAATCAGTTTGAGATTGACAGCATTCATTAACATGTGACTTTCAAACTGGAAAATCTTAAGCTTCTACACTTTACTGATTAACCCACTTCACTCTCGAAATGTAAACGAATTTCTCGAAGTGTAAAAAAAAAAAAAAAAAAAGCTAATAAAACAGGATTGACAACCGTAGGCGCATTACACTGGGTCACCTCCACTAAAATGTCCTACAGTCCCTGAATACATCAAACAAACATATTCTGTCTCTACACTACTCTTTGGTATGGAGATATGATCCGTTTTTCGAAATGTAGTCTCAAAATGTGGGTCCTGCAGTGAGCCCAGTGGTATAAAAATGAAGTGTATCATAGAAGGAGTGACGGCAGGCCACATGAGGGAGAATTTGATAAATGAACGTGAATGGACATACTAAAACCTGACGGTGAATTATACATGAGGAAGGCAGAAATGATGAAAAGAGAGGCAGAGGCGAAACGAGGGACCCTAGCAAATCGAAGGGGGGAGCGGTAGTATGACGTGTGACATTTCCAGGCTTTTGCTACGGGTTAATTAGCAGTTGATCCCTTTGTGCATGCCAAGCCGCCGTTCCGTTTTAAAAAGCAGCATTGCTAGCTCAAAGTCCAATTACATTTAACACACACACACCTGAAACATTAAACCAAACAGGAAATGTAAACGACATCTCTACATTTCCCTCTAATCTAAAAATATTCCAAATGGCATTTACTCCTCAATTTCTCTGAATGACTCAGTCGGACTCCAGCTGGGCCAATTAGGTGTCTAATTCTATGTTTTGCACCGAACGCTTCTCTACTGCATATCAAAGTGAATACCTGACATTTGAAATAACGCTTGAAAGAAAGAAGCCATTTAGAGAACAGGTTGCAGCGTTCAGCTGACATCACCATCATAACAACTCGCTGATCAAAAACTATTTAATTTCATTAACATCTCCCTGCAAAAACCAAACTGAAGCAAATGAATGAAATGAAAACATTGGGAATGAAACATGGCTTCAGTCACACAATTAATTCCACCAGTCATTCTCAATTCGAGCTAGCAACGTCTGAGAACACCGCAGCTCTGCAGGTTTAAATTCTCACAAAGGTTGTTCGTGCAAATCAGCGCTTTCATGCGTGGCGGTGATGACTACATCACTATTGCTAATGGTGATGAGTGAGTATCTTGGGTAATGCTTTGTCTGACTTACAGGCCTTCACTGATTCAGCACTGTAGAATTTCCTGACATACAAAGAAAACTGAACTTACAAGTAGTGAAAATACACTTATGCTAAGCTAATAAAGGTTTCTACTGCAACTCCTATTTCAACCCTAAACACAGAAATCGCATTATTTCGTATGGTTATTAACCCATTTTCCATATAGAGATCTTTGCCTGGTGTGTTCAAGTTTTATTTAGTACTACCCTTGTTTGGGAAATGTAATCCATTCACTTTAGACAAAACCTAACCAACACACACGCACAAACAGAAAATGTTTGAGCTACATTAGCATACTCTAGAAACGTCAACATTACCCTCTATTTTGAATCCCAACTTCCTTGATTCAAAACTTTTATACTTGTAAGTCATAAATTCCTAATTCTCTAAATACACAATAATGCAAAATACTATACAGCAACGAAGCATTGCTAACACCTGCATTCACCCACTTTTAGACTGTCCATCGTTCACCAGGACAGCCATGGAATGAGGATTACAGGACTCCTGGTCCTCTACCCTGTCATTACCCATTCTACCCTGGGGGCATGTTGTGAACGGGAACCTGTAAACCTCAAAACAGACAGGAGAGTGCCAAGAGAGCACAATGCTAATTATCATACCATATACAGGGAAACTATGAGACAACAAAGGGCAGCATAATGCTGGAAGAACAACATCAGAATGTACACAGTGTGCATGGAAGGTATGCATAATAAACAAAGGTTGAGAAAGATGCTAGTCAGTGCTTGTGTTCTTGTAACCTAGCACTACAGCTACCTGAGAGCGCTATGCTGTTGAAAGCGATGCCTCGTTTCACTCACATACACACACACGTGCAGGCACACACTCGAACTTCTCACCTGCGATTAAAGGGCAGTGTGCTATCCAAACACACCAAGTACCACTCAAACAGCAGCAGCTCAGCAGTGTACACCAGTATGACCATAAATGTCCACTCTAGTGCACATTTAACGGCCAATGCAGCATTAAACACATTCTAAATCAATAGAAACAAATGGTGACGGACTGAGGCCATCCATCAGACAAGGGTAGTGGGGCGAATACACACCCACACCCTTATAAACACTCGTACTGACAATTAACCTCAACTGCCGCATGCTGAAGTCCCTCTAGGAGTTTATGGTCTGCAGATAAACCGTTCATTCATCCCTCAAACATGAGTTGCTCATGATGTCCGACCTAGGCTAGTGATTTATGCCTTAGTAAAACAATGACTGATCCCCGAGATGTAATCCCCCCTCTTTTTATCTCCCTTCACAGCTAGCTAGCGGGAGCACTTACGGTGCAGGTGCTCGGAAGCGTAGTAATAGACATCCTCGTAGCCCTCATGGTAATCCTCTTCAGGACGGTACTTTTTGCCCTTGCGTCTCCTGGACCTCCGGATCTGTTTGACAAAGCCAAAAATGCGCTCCATGCCTGCCCACCGTGTGCAGTCCCACTGATACAGGCGCAGACCACCGCACTCAGCCAGCGTGCGTATGTGTGTGAAGGTGTGCGTTCTGTTTCACAAAGAGCACGGCTCTGAAAGATCTCAGAGAGAGAAAGAGAAAGAGCGAGACAGAGGCGGAGAGGGAGAGAAGGAGGGGTGCGGGGGGAAGCAGCGGATCGCAGTCAGCTGGAGAGGATGGGTCAAATATCAGTCTTCTCCAGTGCACCCGTCTCCCCGTGTGTAGAAGGGTCCTCAGTTGAATGGGTCATTGTGCATGCTTGCACGCACGTGTAGGTAAAGAAGAGTGTACACAGGCTAAGAACAAGAGAGAGAGCGAGCAAGGGCGGGGGAAAACACACAGCGAAGTGAGAAAGCCTCAAAGTTCAAAGGAACTGGCAGCAAGGCGAGGAATCCTTGGGCTATGACTGTCTCATTTCAGAGTTGGAATGGGGGCGGGGATTTCGTCTGCCTTTTTAAAATAAGCATGAGTATTTGTCTGCGTAAGAATCAAATAAGCGGCGGTGCACCAGAGGGGTGTGGATGGAAACACTTGAGGGGCTCTCGTGAAATTTCATTGTGATAATTCCACAAGACGGAAGGGGCACTGTGGTCACGTGTTGCTGGCGTGGTACTGACAAAACGCTGAAAGGATTACAGCACTCTCTAATTCACCACCTGGATCAGCGGCTAATAGCATTAATGGGGCTAGGGGACTTGTTAATTGAGCAGTTGGCCAACAATGACACCCAAGCGCGTGTCAGTAACTCCTTCATTCAGCAGGGGTGTGTGCCTTGTCACCCCAGGGCGATAACAGAACTCCTGAGAGACTCCAATTGCCATTGTGCGGATGTCATTTCACTGCCTTGGCATGGGGAAAAATTGCCATTGTGTGTCCCAACCTATCTATATTTTCCTCTTAGTAGTGAAGATGGACAATCTCATCAAAAACACCCTCTAAGTCTTCACCCGATGGAATCACCCTGTTTATCTCATTGTGATTGGATGGTTGAGCTACATCACTGTGGTCTAAAACACATCAAGAAAGAATAAAAGCCTTCACAGAAGGCTCACTGGTCATACGTAAGTGCCTTTTTATGTGCTGTTGAGGCTGTTCTTTGTGCGACACAGCAGGCGGCTTTCTTTGTCTGAGGTTTGTCTCATGAAAAGCATGTAGTAGGAGGTTAAATCCCACCCCTCTGGACTACTCATTTTTTTGACGCAGTGGTTTTCAGTTAGCAGTTGTGGCCATGTTTTCACACATTAAGGTTTACATATGCAATATTTGGTTTGTCTCTGTGGTTCTGGTAGGAGGGAGAGAAAAGAGAAAAAGGCGGTCAGATCTAGCGGAAAACATATGGTTTTGCCTAAATATGAGTATCATTGTTACAACTACTATGACAGCCCATTTGCAGCTTTACTAGAGCTCATTGCCTGACTCTCAAAAATCCTCAAAGACTGTCAAAACAGTCTATTTTTAGAAGAGGCTGTCAAAAATAATTTCACAAATTAGAATAAGGTCCATACAGATAGGATCTAAACTTCCCATCAAATAGGACATTGCTTCGCTGATTATCTACTGATGAGCAAACACATGCTTTCTCATCAGGGAATGATGCATCCTGGGAATTCACAGCTCCCACAATTTGAAGACCCAGACTTGTTTATCCAATCTGTCTGCCACCTGAGGCAATCAATGCACATTCAACAGATTCGTTATTGTTTCAGGAAATACAAAAATCCAGAGGTAATCTAGCTAGCGGGTGGGGCTTTAATTAGCTATGTGGTCGCCATACCTGTAATTAGACATCCTGCGTCCTCAGCGGAAGACTGAGTTTGGATTCAGGGCAGCTGCTCTTTGCAAAACTGCAGAACAGAGGCAGTATTCTGTAGAAGGGTGACTACCCAGGATGAATAAGCATGAGGAGAGTTCCTTTATAAAATAATTCTCGTTTTTTTTTTTTGGAGATGTGAAACTCACAATGCAGTAACTATTATTATTCATGAGGTAAGTGCACTGTAATTAAGACTATGACTAGGAGATGGTATAATCAGGACTAATTCACTGTATTTCATAATATTCCATCTGGTACTTTGGAGTAAGAGCTGTAACGTGAAGCAAGGAGTAATAATGTTGTGATGGTTTGTGCTTGTATGATATGAGGATTGTGGCAGTGTTCCAGGTGTGAGTCTCTCCTGAGATTGTTTTCAGATAAACCACTGCAGTAAGAGCCAGGTTTAAACACTGAGCCTGTGCCAAGCTCTTAGCGTCTCTGCACCTAGTCAGAGCTAAGCATTTGCTGCAGTCACTCTGTCTCCTGTCCAGCTCACAAACCCAAAATATAACTGTGTGTCTTATTCCTTCTTTGGCTCAATTGGTATGGTAAATGCTGTGGTAGGTCCAGAGCTGGAATAGTAGTCATTTTTAATGACTGCATGATGACTTCCCTTAAAGGAACAGTTCACCCACAAAAAATAAATAAATAAAAAAAAATAAAAAATAAAAAATATATATATATATATATATATATTATTTTTTTTTACTCACATGAATGTACCAAACAAAGCTATGTCTGAACATAATTTTTTTGAAACTGAACAAAATGGTTTATTCAAGTTCACAAAACTGATTTGATGAAATCAAAGTGAACGCAAAGTGAACCGAAAACGTTTCATTAATTACTCACCCTCACATTGTTCCAGCCCTGCAAGACCTTTGTTCATCTTCGGAACACAAATTAAGATTTTTGATGATTATTTTAACAATGTCTTCACTTCCTTTTTGGGCCTTGAATGTGGTAGTTGTGTCCATAGAGGGTCAGAAAGCTTCCGAAGTGTTCCGAAGATGAATGAAGGTATTACGGATTTGGAACGACATTAGTACGAGTAAATTAACCCTTTAAGATCTTTTCATAGCAATTTGTTGATTCATATTAATTTCTGAATGAACGTAACTTTTGAATGACATTGTTCATTTTTATGGCATTATTAGAAACTCATCATAGAAACTTATCATAGAAACTCAGGTTATCATTCATTTATGTCCCATGAAAAAAAAAAAAAAAACAGAGGCCAGTGCAGTTTCTAATATGTGAGTAGGAGTAAGTGATGACAGTTTTTTCATTGTTAAAATTGAACTAGGCCTACTTCAGCAGTGGAAGACAGATTGAAAGTAAGACTGAAAGTGTGTGTTTGTTTGTGAGTGTGTGTGAGCAATTCAGGCAGAACTTCTTAAAATCCTCACTTGCACATCCATTTGAGCATGAACTGCCTGAGGCTTTTTCTGGAACCAAGACTGTGCCAGTTTGTTGCAATATGGTAGCTCCTCTCTGGAAGCAAGTCCGTTGCCTGGGTAGAAAAAACAGGCTGTCCAGACACTACATCTGCTATGAGCAAATGCTTCAGACGGTTGAAACAGCCTCTCAATAGAGACAGGAGGATGCTGACAGGTTAAACGGTTGTGTTTCACAGTTATTTGAACTCAGGCATTGAGAAGTCATGCAGGATTGCTGAGTCAAGTATTTCACACCTTCACAAACAAACAAGCCCACACAAACGTAAATTCAGCCTTCTTCAATGTTCCACCCTTTTCCCCAGTCTCCCTTTCACAGTTGAATGAAGCTCTCCCTTTACTAATTCATTACATCTGCAAGGTCTACATTTGTTCTGCCCTTAGCAAATTCCACAAAATAAGTCTGTTTTCATCCCTTCTGCTTTAGACTCTTCCTCATTCAGTTCTGCTTAAAGTAAAAAAAAACTACATTGGACCTGATGACTGGCACCTGGAAGGTTCCAGTTTCTATCCTTGGATCACCTTTGCCTATGAGCAAAAGATTTAACTCCAAGTTGCTTTAGGGGACAGTTATTATAGCAAAAGTGAATTGTGTTAGCATATGATGCTTTTATGAATATTTATAACCTGCTATAATACTTAATTTATTTAATTTTTAAGAGAGGTAACAGGAAATTATAAGCAGGGGATGGTTTGATTTTATTGAAGGTGTCAGAAGTCGGAAATCAAATATCAGTCAGAACACGGTCTCTCTGAAACTGTATTAATGTTCCTCTTCTAGTTTCAGATTAAGCTAGATTGCAATGTGACTTACTCATCCACAGTGTCGCTTCTTTAACTGTGAATGTGGAGCTCATGGCATTTTGAAAGCCTTATCTTGCCTACTTGTCAATCTTCAATTATAACAGGCCTGATGTACTCTTACTACAAGAACAGCAGTGTTTTAGAGTGCAGGTCTGAGCATGTATCAGCTAATGGAAGGGTATAAAGGTCAAGCCTAAATGCTCTCCAAGATGCGAAACATTCCAGGACCTCCATTGACGTTGTCATTACCTTAGTACTTACTTAATCCTTGCGTCAATTCCATTCTGAGCCTCACGTCAACATGAGATTACGAATAACCTCACAATAGTTGACTCTTTCCGATCCAGATGATGTGGAGACCCAGAGGCGATCTGTCATAACAATAAGCTCACCAAATATTGAAGAGAGCTAAAGCTGACCTGTCACAAGATGCCAGTGTCAGAATGACACAAATAGAAAGAGTGCAAGCAAGAAACTAGGATAAAAATATGTAACTTTAAGTGTAGCTCTGGTGTCAGATGAGGGCAGAGGAAGAAAGATCGAAGGATTTACTCGTTCACGCCCCGCCTCTGATTCATTTCACACCCAGGCGGTTAATGTTAGCCAAAGCCTTAAGGGTTGACACTGGCCTTCACTCAACCTTAAAAAGCATTGGGCAGAACAAACCTGTGACCTTCCCATCCTCCAAAGGGAGTTCTCTAGCACTATAGGAGTAGAGGCAGAAAAATATCCTTAAATCATTTAAATTCAACTGTGGGTCTCCCCATACACGGAAGGTTAAATAGACAATCAAGGTAATTATGTATTAGATTAACAGAGCACTGAAAGGCCAATAAAGTAACATATGATTAACAAATGATCTATGCATGGGAAATAACAACTGCAGATAGCTAATTCTGCACTTTATAAGATGTTCAACTCAGGTTTACTTTTGAAACATGACTTTTGACAACGTACATTAAATATTCCCAGATAGATCAATATCAAATAAAAATCCAAATTAAACAATGTCAATAGTTTCTGAATCGAATCAGAAAATCAATGGCAATAAAAGCAGTCACACTGCTTGCAGAGAGCGAGCCAGCCAAATATATCCAGTAAACAGCGTTGGATGCATTTCATGGTGGGAATCCTTTTATTGATAGTATTCACGTGACAAGCGTTCACTGCAGAAACTCATTTTAAAGATGTATGTGGAAAAGAAGAGGGCGCACGCAGATGGTGACGACTCTGAATAAAACATGAGGGGAGAGTGACACACAGACTGCTAAAAATCACATTCGGATCAGAGCACAGATTCAGCATGTCACAAACAGCATTTTCAAAAGCAAAGACGTCAAGCAAAAGTGTTCAAATCCTGCTTGGGACATCTCGGCTGACCCAGGCTGACCTTGGGACGCCAGTTTTGTCCCCTGAAGCGGTCACCCTTTTCAACTGCCATTAAACAACTGGCAGTATTGTGCTATAACTGTAAGAGTGTGTACATCTACAACACATCCTGTAGGCACACACATTCCCTAGGTACACCCCTTTGTGTCATTCCTGACAGAGAGCGAAATCTTCCGGCAGGCTTGACAGACATGTCCACATTATTAATGTACGTGACATGACTTTAGATGCATTCGATTGTTTTCCTCAAGCCTGTCAGTGACAACAAAAAACTCAGCTTGGTATTTGTCACTTTCAATGGCTAAAAAAATAAGGTGCCATTCCTATGGAGTGCATTTTTTGGGGGGGGGAATAGTCTGCCTTGAAGAATATTTTTAGACACTGACCTAAGATAGCTTCTTATCCCTGCCTTTAAAGGTCTACAAACAGTCAGACGTGTTGTAAGGGTCTTATAAATAAACTTGTTTGAAATTATTGAAAAATAGTGTAGTTGAATAAAAAAAAAATTAAGTGAATAAACCCTGGCACAACAAAAAATGAAGGTAAACAAATGTTTGTGATCTGAGCATTATTATTTAAATTGACCTATTTTTGCAATGAACCTTCTGTATGAAGGTAGCACCTTCGCAAGCTTTCAAACAAGCCGAATCGAAGGGAAGACAAGGGTCGTGCAATTGGTGGTTTTACAATGGAGGAAATGTTTAAAGTTAAGGCAACAATACTCCGGCATTAATGATAAGGGACTACCACGACACAGTGAAAAAAAAAAGTAAAACTATTTTACTTCAATTCTCTTTTATAGTCCATGACATCCTCAGGTCCCGCTCCTGCTATATCACTTATATATTCACTTTTAATTTTCTATATTCACTATATTCACTTGTTGTTCTCCTGCTGTCCACTTAGAATAATTTTCTTAAAATAATTTTACATGCAATGTCACGTGATCTTAACCGCGGTTAAGACTATAGACCAAAATCTCTACTGGTTGACAAATTTCTACCAGTTAATCGGTATATATCGCCCACCCCTAAGAGCAACCAACCTCTACGCGGGCACAATCTGGTCGGGTCCTGCAATTCCACGAGAATGCAGATCTCTACCTCTTGATGCCATCCACATTTGTGTCCGTCAGGTTTTCTTTCTTTCCTCTGGGTTTTCTGATGACAACTCAGGGCCAAACACGCTGTTTGCTTGCCATTGTCTGTTTGCCTTCAAATTTTTTTTGTCTAATGACATCATGCTTGACGGCTTGGTTTACGACACGACAAGAGTAAAAATCACATAATCTGACATAGTGACTGTCGTAACAGACATAAAAATTGTGTAGTCTGAACAGGGCTTTAAATGCGGTAGTCCCATTGTGGTCTATGCAGGGTCAGAAAGCTCTCAGATTTGATTAAAATTGTGTTCTGAAGATAAACAAATATCTTACAGGTTTAGAACAACATGAAGGTGAGTAATTAAACAAATTTTCAAAAAATGTGCATGCATAATTAAAAATCAATCAATTAACTCAATAATAATTTTTACCCCAAGTTACATAAAATAACTTTTAATCTTGTCTTACTTTTGCTACTTATGGTTTTTTGCCTCAGTGGCTATGGAGGAGAACATGACCATCTAGACACCAGTCTGCTTTTTTTAGACAACACTACTACTATAAAAGCATCACATGCCTTATATATAAACCCAGCACAGACGGTAGTATCTCTCCCTTGGGATATATGCTGTCATCTCCAAGACATTAAGTCTTCACGTGGCACACTGTTTTTGTATCAGGAGAAATGTCTATGTGAAGCGATGCCCTGTAGGCCACTAGTTTCATCTGCTGCAGTAAACACAATCATTCCCCTGTCTGAGGAGCACGCCATCGCCACGATCTATCTTCTGCTGTTGCGCCAATATATCGATTCGACATAACCTGCCTAATGGAGTGTGATGCGGCTCAAGCGCCACTGGAGAGTAAGAAAAATTACAAGCACCTCAGATGTCTCTTGATTTTATTTTATGTTAAATTAAAGCCACATAGTGGTGCTACATTTCATCTTCATTTTTTTCAAACCCCTAGATGTTCATTGTGAAGATATAAAAGATTTAAAGATGTAAATGTGATGATTTACCAGAATATAAATTGATTCTGCTGCAGGCATCTGTGCAGTGTGAAGAAGGAAGATAACACCTCTGCTGTTGGTGAGTCTAAAAATATGTGTTCATGATTATAATAGACTTCTTGATAGTTCATGTTATTGTACCACATACCTGTAGATGAATACAGAGATACACAGGGCGTACCGAGTGATAAAGCGGTGTGACAATGTCATGAGATACTGTCAGTGTTTAAACAGGTAAACAATCTGCCTCATACAGCTTCTCAAATTACATTTTTGTGTTTAATTAGCACGTCATGTCTCTAAACAATTCTACAAAAAATGATTCTTGGACACCAAAAAGAAACCTCTCTCCTTTCCCATTTAAATTTGGTCATTAATTCATCTTTTGAACAACAGGGCTGTGAATGCTCATTGTTTTAACAGCCCTAGGTGTTTATTAAAAACACTTTTGTGGGGTTTGAGTGTACTAGGATACAAATTAGTTCAATTATAAACTAATTATGCTGAGGGGGTATTTTTAAAAATACATTTGAAAGTTCTTAAAGGGTTAGTTCACCCCAAAATGAAAATTCAGTCATTAATAACTGACCTTTATGTTGTTCCAAACCCATAAGTCCTTTGTTCATTTTGGGAATACAAATTAAGACCTTTTTGATGAAATTTAGTGAGTCATCCAACCCTTCATCAATTGCAAAGCAATTGAAATTATCCCAGAATTAAAAAAAAAAAAAAAAAAAATATTTAAAACATTGGTAAAACAGTCCACATGACATCAGTGGCTTAACTTCAGCTTTGCAATTTTGCGAGGAGAGTACTTTTTTTGCGAAAGGAAAAAAAAAAAACAATTTACTCAACCATTCTTCTCCCTTGACTTACATCATCCACTATTTTGTGCATGGTTCTGTACAGGTTTACATTTACATTTACATTTATTCATTTAGCAGTTCTGTACAGGTTGAGAATGAAAGGGAACAATCTCAGCTTTAGAACGGCATGCTCTTCTTTACTTTTAACCTGAGATAGCAATCCCACTTCTAATACGATTCAAACAATCCTATTAACTGCTGCCAGGCAAAGCTGTTCTTACAATCAATTAAGGTGCAGGGAACTCATCCAAAACATCTTGCTAGATTTAGCATGCTGCTGGACGTTCCATAAATGTCATTTCTGTCTTTGAAATAGAACTGAGCAGATTTCCAACCAGTTCAGATCAGGTGCATTGGCTGTGAAAAAAATGGCACGTATGATTGGTTTGGCAGTCCTGTGGACACAACAGGAGAGTATTTGCCAAATGCACACACTCCCAGCAAGCTCAAAGCTGTGATAACAAATAGCATCAGTGCTTACTTTTTTTTTTTTTTCTCAAGTCAAATTTGATTTGAATCCTTTTTGAGCCATGAAATGAACCAACAGATATGAGGTCAACACTGTGTCCAAAAGACCCGGTACTTCGGTACCAAGACGGTACTAAAAAACTTTAAATGTTTTTTCTTTGGTATTGGTACCGAATACTGAAATTTTGGTACCGTGACAACACTAGTCTGTAGAATAGCCATTTTACACCAAAACTGTGTTAGCGTTCCCAGGACAAGAGTCTGTCTAAATTTTGCTGAAAAGCTCATAATAACCTATTTAATGACAGATTCAATTGTGACAACTTGCAGCATGGCAACATGCTCATCTACAGTATGTGCGATGACTACCTGAGCAATACAAGTAGAAAAGCTCAACAGCGACTTTGAAACCTAGAGACTAAAAAAAAAACTCCCTGTCAGAACTAGCCCCACAACAAATGATAAAAGTAGAAATGTAGAAAATGCCAGCAAGGACATTATAAAAGCAAGTCAATGAAACTTCACAGGCCTAGTATTGATGAGCACTATACTGAGATCACCTTGGCATCTTCGAGGACGAAAAACAGAAACCCATTTTAGGTGACTTGCATCAGACTGCACTGGAGAAACTTTATCACTGTCATCTAGACATTAACTGAAATACATCTAACAGGGCAGGAGTCCCTGAGAATAAAAGTCAAAACGTTTTAGTGTACAAGCCTCCTCAACTTGGCAAAGAGAAAATACTGCATAGATCATTCACACTGCCAAATATTTCAGTCCCGTTCCCAACGGATAATATATTAGAGCTCATAATTGCTCACTTGTTTCCTTACTCAGCTGGCTCTGGTTTTTAACACTTCAGAAACTCCCAGCTTTCAATATGCCAAAGTCAGCTGGACGCCCCGAGTCAGACAGCATCATTTTAACACTTACAAATACGGAAAGTAAAATCTTCAGAGATCATGAATAAATCAAACAGTGGACAAAAAGAATGTGAAATTCTGTGAAATCTATGAAAAGACTGTACACACAACTGGTGGACATGGTGAAGCTGCTTTACCAACTACATCTGGCTGGTTAAGATAGATAAGAAACAGTGTAATGGCATTTAGTATAAATAAAACTTCTAGAAATCATGAGCAAGGTGCATTTGAGATAAAGCATGTTGGAATCAGCCAGGCTGGAAAGTGATACACCAGCACAAAGAAAGAGCAATTTGCTCCTTTTATGGTTCCAAGTACACTGATCAAATCAGGAGCTGCGTATTACTGCAGCAGTATGCAATCATACCTCAGACACTCGAGTCTGGCCAATGCCGCAGACTTTTGAGGGGCTGGAAATGAAATGGAGAGAAAAGAGAGATCGAAATATGTGTGTTCCGTGGGATCTGAAAGAAAAATACTCTTCACAAAATAAGAAAAATGTCATAAAAGAACATCCCTTTAGAAATGATACACAGAGAGCTTTATAGAACACTGATTCAGCTTCAATGGACAGAAAAAAAAATAGCAAAGATGACTGTGTGCAGCAGACAGGTTATTAAAACAATAGGTTGATGCTAGGAGTGTAATGATACGCGTATAGTAAAGTTCACAGGCAGTTTCCAAATCAAAGTGATCATCCTTATCCCCTTGTTACTGGAGACTTGAGTGAGCAGGGCATCTGCGTGTCATTATTTAGTCATTTGAAATGCACTTGCCAAAGGGAGCGATGTAATTTCCTCATTATCTTCAGCTGGGATGTTCAGTTTTTACAAAAAATCTCTTACATTTTTTCAGTTAATTATGACTATTATTACTACAAAATATATGAAAAAAGAAAATTACAAAAACACAGTATAGACAATACTTTGAGCATTATACAGTAAGTGCATGATATACTGTACCAATACACTGTATATTTATCTCTAAATCTGACTTATTATCTCACATAATATCTAATGCTTAAATGCATGTTTTAGGGGCTGTTTACATGCTTTTACTTAAAAAAAAGAAAAACGTAATGATTCGAAAAATTGTAGCAGTTTACATCTGCCCCAGAAACCTCTCCTGCCTCTTTCCATTTAAATCAATGCCCTGTCTCTGTTCACCCCATGAGGCCTTTAAAATAACACCTTGAAAATGCCTCAAAAAACACGCAGAATGGCAGAGCGTGTTATTAACCCTGAGTGCAAAGTCATATAACTACTCCGTGGGTGGAAAATATACCACCCACAGGAATCTTAATGATATTTAAGATGTAAATATACAGCGATTCACAGCACACAGTGGGATAAAGTGATATGATTGGGTAGCGAAGAATGAATATTTATGAGAACATACGCAAGTGTTGTGTTAAATTGTTCTTAGAGAAAAGGAGCTGTTGATGAATATATCATGTTTTTTTCCATGATCATATATCCTCTACCATCAACTAAGCTCAAATATGATACTGTTGAGAGAACAAATATACAATTATATGATATCACTAGCATATATACAAATATCGTCAACCAGCAGTTTACATGTTAGCTATACCATAATGCACTCTGCTAGTAGTATAGAAGTATATAAAATCTCTAAGATTAGAAGCCTAGAAATGTCAGAGTATGTGACAAGTGCCCTAGAAGCACAAAGGGGCATTAGGGTTTAAACAGAGCTGTTAAAAGGCCAATGGAGCCTGAGCTAGAAGCCGTTGGAGGTGTAAGGGAGTGTTTCTTGTGTTAAACGTTGCGCTCCAGGTCTCCCTGCACATGCTAGGCTGGCGGGGTTGTCTTTAACCTTATAGTTGACCCTTCGTTGGCAGGAGATGAGAAGAGGAGCCTCTCTCTGTAGGTCAGTGTGTAACACATGACTCCCTGAAGGGTCTAATGTCCTCTAGGTTACTTCACACAGAGGGTCTGTAGCTTTGTAGAACTAGATAAGGATGGATGTGCACAGTTTGTTCATATCCGTGAGGAAGAGAGACCTCGCTGGGATACAAACCAAGAAACCAGCTACTGGAGAGAATATCCAATTATGCGCCCACTTTTGAAACCAGTCTCCAGCATGAATTTGGACAAGGTACTATGCATACTGCCAGTCAAAAGTCTATTTCCCATGACAAAAAACCTTTTTATTTAAAGTTCTGTTTAAATGCTTGCTTAGTTTTGGAGATAAATAGTAATTGTATATGGAAAAAGCCAAAGAAAAATTATATAAATAAATAAAATGAAGTGCAATATAATATAATGACACACACAAAAAAAAGTTGTAATATTGTGTTCCTGGCCTGCTCGCACATGAAAAGATTTGTTTGCAGTGACAGCCAATGAGTCTGGCAGGCATTTCCTCTTATCTGTGGCCACAGGTACGAACACGGGCAGCCATAGGACAGAGGAAGCTCCTCTGCCTTGGAACATTTATCATTTTTGGAGATATGCTCTAGTGAACCTGCTCTTATTGTTTGCCCAGTGGCCATGGCAGAAGGTTTCATTGGGGAGAAAAATCACAATACGACAAACAATATGACATGTGGAAAGACAGAAAAAAATAGGCAGAATGAGAGCAGATCGAGAATAACAGGTATCGCCTGCAATAAGCTTGATACTATTATTTTGACAAATCACAGAAACTCTTTAATATTGCATTATTAACTCATTCTCATAAAAAAAAATAATTGTAAGGGTTTTTTATATGGAGGACACGTTTTGGCAAACACAATGTTATGCGTGTTCTCCTTCCTGACAGCAAGTGTCACTTCCAAGATGGCAGCAAGTAAGTTTGAGTAACTCAAAGTAGTATTTTGAAGAAGATCTAGTTGGGCATTTTGGCCAAAACGCTCCGAAACACAATAGCACCGTGTGGTCATTACCCTGAGGCTTAAATCTAAAACGACATCTGTTCAAACCTTCAAACTTTGAAAGTTAGGCAGTTAAATGAACAGATGAACACCCCTTTTTTGTTTTGCAAATCACATGCATATTCATTCTCCTGTCAGAGAATAATTAGTTGCACATCAGTGCTCAAAGGCATATTTCTGCTCATTCATTAGAGATAAATGCTTCAGTGTCTTTTTAGAAGCAACACAATAGCCAGGTTTTCATACATAAATATGTGAATTTTGGGATATATGTGAGACGTATTTGCAACAGAATAACATTTCGAGAACTGACTGCAAGATGCACATCAAAGATTTGACTTCACAATTAAACCAGTTAGGCCTTGGGAAGCCTAGAAACATGAAACTAAATAGATTTATTCACTAATAGTTTACGAATATTACGACTGTGACAAACAGACATTTTAAATGCTACATGTCTAATGCACAGTGTTAAAAATGGATAGTCATTTGAAGATTTCTTAAAGATTACAATTAACAGTGTAAATAATAATAAGTTAAAGTATGAAAGATGACAGCAAAGATAATCTAACTGTAAAAATAGGGCAAACGAGGATATTAAAAAATGTAATAATAAAAAAATTGATCGAAAAGTGCATATACAGTGCATTCATCCTTACGTTTCTTGAATTTTGCATTTATTTTTGAAATAAATGGGTGGATTATTATCTTTATCCAGGGCTTTGTGTTGATCTACTCTCCACATTCATAAAGCTGCTGCTCCATGCTGACAGAAGAGCCACATGGGAAGCCAGTTACTATAAAACCCCCTCCCCCTCCAGCACTCCCAACCTCCATCTCAGATTCACACACAACGAAACCGAGGACTCCAGCATCAGCATTAGACAGTATCATCGCCTGTTCAACATGCCCTACTCACTGATTCAACACACACGCACACACAAACACACATACATTGTCCATATTATCATATTACATGCTCTGCCTCAGCAGCCTGGTATATGGAGCATCTCGGCCACATGCTGAGCCGTATGACTTGGAGGTGGTTAGTGTGAAGAGATCGCTGGAATCCTGATTTGTTTGGCACACATAAGTGCCATGGCAAATTACAGCACGGGATATGACACAGTGTGACAAATGCCTTTTAACAGGATTACTGCATTTCTCCCTGACATGTGCTCCAGCTGCTGAAGACAGGTGTCTCTAGTTCATACAGGTGGATTACAAACATCAACACTCAACCTCTGATCTCTCTTAAAAGCCATGAAAAACTGTTTTCTTACAGGCTCGTACAGACAGTACAGAGAGAGCTTGTGGCCTATGTTTAACAATGAGAAATTTGATGTTTTTTTCTTTTCTTTTCTTTTCTTTTCTTTTCTTTTCTTTCTTTTTACAGAAAAAAAGGTAGACTGCAGCCACAAAATTTTTAGATTAAAAAATGGGTAATTTACAGTGTATAAAAAGATAACTTTTTAAAGATTAGTTTAATTTTACATTTTGTTAAATATCATGACCAGGGCAGAATATAATATCTTTGATAATAACATTAATGCATTAAAAAAAAAAAAAAAAAAAAAAAATAAAAACAC
>JAUCNO010001091.1:5983371-6049254 GCA_032353835.1 Enteromius viviparus | reverse complement strand
CGCCAGCTTCCTGTTTATATACCTGCGTGAGGTTCCTCCCGGGTCCTAGTGCCCTCACGATCTGGTACGTGTGACACCAGCCTCATGAAAGCTGCATTAATCTTTCTACCTAACTGTTGTGCATTGCACGCGGTAAGCATCAGCCCACCTACAGTAATTGTGCAGCAGTTTACCATTTCAACCCTTAACTATCTCCTGGTGAGTGGGTTTCGAGAGCCTAATGTGCTGAACTCAAACTTTAATTAACCATTTATTTCAGCTGGTAATTTAATTATATCTGCTTATGTAACATTTTCAGCCTCACAGAAGTTTTTCCATTGATGTTACTACTAGATTAGGAGCCAAATATGTGCACAGTAAAAGGAAAAATAAATACTTCAGCTAATGTAATCAGATAAATGTTTAGTATTATACAAGTAAATATTCACATCTGCTGTTATTTTCAATTACGTTTAACAGCACTAGATGAGCAAATACTGGAAAAAGAATTAGATTTTTACACTTTTTTTTTTTTTACACTTTTTTAATTCTCTTTAGAGAACACTCCGTGTATTTAACCCTACTGCCCTAAACAGCTGGTTGTGTATTGATGGTGGTCTCCATTACCGCTGGCATAAAACAACACATCCATGCTTCTTCCAGCATGCACACAGCCACTAAGAAAAAAGCATCCAGATAAATGTAGGTTAGTGCTTCTTAGTGGGCATTGTGACACATCATCATCAGCCTACTTTTTTCAGCCCCTGCTGTTTTTTTATTCCTTATGTGTTCCCTCCCCCTTCTCATTCCCTGTCCATCCATCCACCGGGTGCCCTGGCGGCTTCACGCGCACTGGCGCGTAGACTACGGGGCAAGGCCAGTCTGTAATGAGTCGGGTCGGGCAGAGCTCATCCTTATTCTGAGGCCTTTCCTCCATCCTTCCATTTTGCCATCCATCCATCCATTCGTCCCTCGGGCTGCATACCGAGTAGCACATCATCCTCTGAGATGATACAGCAGACAGGAAGTGGAAAGAGGAAAAGGGGTTAGCATGCGGGAATTCTATGCCCTTACTTAGTGTCTCCCAAGCCTTAATGGTTTTTACTGGTCGGTGTAGAGGTGAAAATGTTGAGGGGCAGAAGTATGGATGGGATTATATTACACTTAGGAGAGATTCAGAGAGAGTGCAGACCAAGCTTCCTTATAGCTCCTATTAATATGTATAGCTTTCTACAGTTGTTAAGCATTTTCACCAGAGAATGACGACTTAAGGTTGTATGTAAAATGTTTTGTGACCTGTAAGTTCTGCTTACCCCCAACTAAAACTAGATTTATAGGTCCCCTAAAAGTCATTCTTGCACCTATTTTTGCACTTGTACAAAACTGTAAGATTTTTTACTAAAAGCCTATAGGTTGCTTTTTGAAGAAAAAAAAAACAGCTTTGTTAAGGAATTTTTGGATAAAGTACATTTTACATTTACATTTATTCATTTAGCAGATGCTTTTATCCAAAGCGACTTACAGGTGAGGAAAACAACAAGCAGTTAGTGATACAGAGGCAAAAACAACTTAGGAAGTGCTCATTATTCCGAACAACCGGCAATCTTCAAATAAGTGCATGCTAGAAAGGGAAAGAAAGAGTAGGGTTAATTTTTTTTATGATGTCAAATAGTGTTGAAAGAGATTTGAAGGTTGTAAGGGAGTTGGCATTAGCATAGCAATGGGAAGATAATTCCACCAGCCAGGAACGGTGTAAGAGAATGTTCTGGAAAGAGATTTTGTGCCTCTTTGTGATGTTACAATGAGGCGTCGCTCACTGGCAGATCTCAGTGTTCTGGAGGGAGTGTAGATTGGTAGTAGTGAGTTGAGGTAAGCGGGAGCCGAGCCGGTGATTGTTCCATATCCAAGCGTCAGTGCCTTGAATTTAATGCGAGCTTCAATTGGGTGTGCAGGGAGATGAAGAGAGGTGTGACATGGGCCCTTTTGGGCTCGTTGAGGACCAGTTGTGCTGATGCGTTCTGGATCATTTGTAGAATGAGTTTCTAAGTGCATCCGATGTTTAGATTGGTCAATGACTCCTACTCTGTTCTGTAAACTGGCTATATAAAATTGCTGATGTGTAGTACATTAAATGTCCCATTCTATCTCTCATTACATACCAGTTTTCATTATTGCATATAGGACAAAACTCCCAAATTATTATTAAGGAATAGCTGTTCGACAACATGGCAGTTCATCACAAGATATAGTTTTATGCATCAAATCTTGAAAGTCTTTCAATTGCCATTTTATATTAGAATAGTAATAATGAGAAAGCCATGACTGCAAAAGGGAACAACTGTTCTAGTTAGAAATAGCTTCATAATTGAGCACCATTTCACAGTGCTGGTGACACGTCCTGAATAACGATTGCCAAAAAGTTGCAAACATTTCAGTTTTTCCAAACATTCCAGCTTTTACCTTCCAGGCAAGTGAACTTGTCGTCTACCTTGTCCATAATACGCTTTCATTTAACAGCAAAGGAAGACAGCAACACAATTATTGTCACATTTTGATGGATATTAATGCGAGCATGTTTCTGAAAGACTTTGATGTGATAAATTACAGAGCGATGTTTCAGAGCTGCTATTTCAGCTGCGACGAAGGATGCTTGATGCTTCTCCAAGTGGGTATTTTAAATAAACTTTATCTATTCAACCTGTCCACTGCGGTTGTACATAATTGACCATAATTGAACACTCTGTAATTACCATGCAGTTGTTATGAAATAACAATCAGCAGGCATTGATCTTGATGTCTCGTCTAAGTATTGGCATGCTTGCATCCCAAATGATGGACTGCCTCATTTGAAGGTGTAATCAAAAGATAAGCAAGCCGCCATCACTGCTCTCAACTGTCAATGCTAATAACAGTCATTCACCTAACTGTGATTCATGAGATGACCTTTCAGGCAGGACACACGATCATACCCAACTCTAAATACACACCCAGCATGCCTTGAGCTGAATTCCCATTCACTCTCAGCAGTGCTGGAGATAGCAGTTGGCACCACCTGGGTGCAAGGCTAGTGAAGCTCTCTGTATAGAGTCGAGCAGATGGAGTCTAAAGAGAGGGAGCATAAATAAAGAATACAGGAGAGATGGTGAATGTATAGTTGGAAAAAAATGAAATTTCTGAGGTGCTACACGAGGGTCTGTCGAGGGAGCTAAAATCGCAATTTCGCATGCAGGTCTTGCAGTAGAGACCGGCTCCCAGTGCTGCTGAGAAAGGCCAGGCTTCACAGCACGTCTGTCTGAGCACAATGTAATTCACGGCCCTGTGGCAGCGCTTCAAGTCTCACGGGGCAATCAAAGGCAATATGATTTCTGCTTCAATCAGAGCGCTTTAGTGCCCATTACACTTCTTGTATGCGTGGCCAAATAAAAATCTAGTGGCGGTGTACTTCCTCTTAGCAGCCAATAAGCTGTTGAGGGACAGATACTGTAAAGCCAAGATGAAGCCAAGGAGGAAACCAAGAGAAAAACAACAAAAGGGATGTGGGCGCAACTACTCAGGGAGTGCAAAATATTCTAAAGAAATTCTGGATCACCATGACTAGACGTAACAGTCCTTGGAGTTTTTTATGAACAATATTGCAGCTCCATATACGCCATTACTACCTTAGTAGAAACAAAAACAAAGACGCTCAAGGACATCCTTTGTCCTACAAACAGATAGGTTCTTGTGGTTTCTGAAGCACTTTCCAACAAGGTGAAGGTTTATTTACTAGAAGCTGGGTTTTTATATTACGGACCCTTTCTAGTAGGCAAGCAATAGTAAATTATGGCATGATATTAGAAAGGCATTCGAATACTGTCAGATTTTGTAACAAGAGCAGTTCTTTCAACAGTGACATATTCACAAAATATATATAAAATAGTCAGTAGTATTTTCACTCTTGTTTGGCACTGCTGGAGTGGAGAGAACAGTCCCTATGAGACCCACAGCTCTAGACAGTGTAGTCACGCATCCTCTGCTGTGTCAGAAATGGCGGCAATAATTTTGTCTTTATTTGGCATCCCCGAATAAGGCTTGTCAAGTACCCTGATGTTCAATGAATCAAAATGACAACTAGCGGCGACTGTGAAACTCGAAGGCACAGCAGGGTTTTCTGCTGTGTTCTGCTGTTAGGCCTAGAAACATCCACTGCAGAGTCAGCCACTAACCCAAACGCATCATGACAACTCATGACATCATTGTGCACCTCTGTACCTTTTACCAACGAACGTTTTAAATGCACTGTCAGTGATGACTCAAAGTAATCTCCCCAAGGCCTTAAATCCATTAATGAAAGCTCCATTATGAATCATGTTTGGTAGGATGAAATCACCTGAAAAAGAAATTCTGTCATCATTTACTCACCCTTTTTTCGTTTTAAACTTGTATTGCTGCTTTTGTCTTTTTCATGCATTTATTATGAAACGGGACTAAAGCTTTAAAACCTTAAAATAGCATGTAAAGAACCGTAAAAGTATTTGAAAATTCATATGACTCATCAGTCTTTAGTTTTAGCTTTGTGTGAGAACAGACCAAAGCCACTGAGTTGAGAATAAAAACTGGATCGGTTCAATAAACAAATCATTCTGACGGGTCTTTCCGAAATAACCTAATTTAAAAGAATTATTTATAGATTATTCTCATGAACTTGGGTATGAAATGCTGTTGTCAGATTATTAGTTAATGGATTTTAGATGGAATTTTCAGTCAAAAACCTACTGCATGCGCTCAAGTCATAGGGACACTTTGATAACACTGATGTGGCAGTGATGTTTTGAGCTTGAAAGCCACAGCCCACATATGCTTGTATTATTATAATTTTTTTTTAAGAGTAAGTAAGATGTTTAATAACTCAAGTTATGATTAGAATCATAAGTTCAGATACAGGAAAAAGTGTTTGCTTCTGGGCTGAAATGGACAATGAAGTAAAGAACACAAAGGCCTCAAGCATCTCTGGGAGATCAATATATGTACCAGTTCAACCTCTGAAAGAGACAAGACAAAGGCCTGAGGTTACGCAAGAACAGTGCAGCATTGCGTTAACTGAACAAGCTTTTGATGAGAAAAAAATCAAGCTAACAAAAAAGCATACTGTTTTCAGACAATGTCTAGTTTACTAAACATTTAGTGCATTTAGCATTTTACTCTATCATATAAGCTAAAATGCTTTATATTAATTAACCCAATGCCTTTTGATCTTCCTGGTTTTTGGTGCAAAAAGTAAAAAATAAAACTTTCAAATAAACTCATTATGCAGAGAATTCAATATCCTCTTATAGATTTTTTTTATATTCTTTACAGATGAATCCTTTGTGGATCCGTTACATGCTCTGTGTGACTTTGTCTGAGTATGTGATTGTTTTAGCAAACAAGCGATGCACAGAGAGCACTTTTTAATAAGACACAGTTGTTATGCAAGCACTACAAACATCAATTCTCAGAAGACCACCTGAATACAAAATGGTTGTATGTGCCACTGTGACAAACAGAGAACAGTATTGTTCTTGAAAATAAGGAAAGCGTTAAAGAGTAAGTCTCATATTGCTTGGACTTTTAGATATTTCATTGAGAATATGTCTGCATTTTCACATTCAATTTAGTACAGTGCCTCACATACATAATAAATATCCACTTCAACATATATTTCCAACTCAAAAGGCTAACAGAGACATCGCTATCGCTTTTTGGAGACATTAAAGGCCAAATTATGAAATAAAATATGATCACACATCGCCTGTGGTCCTTAAATTTTAAACCCAATTAAATCACCAGCTTTGAAAAACAGCTTTCTTCGAGGTCTTGCTGTCAACATTAAGGCTTCATTGGGTGCTTGGTTAATCAAATGTGAATTAAATTAAGCTCTTTAATTAGCTAAATGTGTTGAGAATAAGAGTGGGCTGGCCAGGAATGGTTCTAATTAGGCAAGGCCAAAATCTACTGGAAAGGACATGACAATGTCAAGTGAGGAATTACAGACAACATGATTTTCTACCACCTCAGTTTATTGCATGCACTAAATGTGTATCTTAAATCTGGAAACATGAATTATTAAACAAGATGCTTTGTTCCCTTCTTAACTATGATTCAATTATTGTAAACTAATGTATTACTTCCTGTGTTACGGTTTCAATTGCTGTCTAGGGTAGACAGAACAGAAATACATGGTTGGTGGTGAGACGATGTGCGACCGCAAAGAAAACGCCAAATCCAGACCCAGAAAATACAATACCCAAACAACCAAGTGTAGCAAAAAAGTTTTTTTTTTCATAATCATGAACAAGTAACAAAAGGGTATTGACTTCAAGAGAGGGCAAGGCCAAAATAACAAAGAAAACATAAAAAAACATAAAGAAACTAACTTTTTTATAAGCCAGCTGACTAAACTCCAAAGAAAAGAAAGGAAAATACAGATTGAACTTCCCAAACATACATAACCAGGAGAAAAAATAATGCAAAACAGAAAATGGCACCCACCTCCCAACAGCAAGAGGTCATAAATTAATATGGAAATTAATATCTCAATATTTAGAATGGAAAACGGAAGTTAACACTTACTTTTTGTTAAATAAAATTTCTGTTCAAGATGTAATCAATAAAACAAAGGGCAGAAACACTTGAACAGTCTCAACACAATTGAGAGTTATCAAATCACCAAACTAGGGTTCTAAGGACAAGTCCTCAGTCGCCACACACCATCTCGCATGGCCAGACCTTCAGAATGACAGCTGAAGGTTTGGAATACATAAGAGCGTTCATTGGCCAAGGTCCGCCCAAAAGAGCATTAGATTAATATATCAAACAACCAATCACAGTTTGTTACGATCCATGTCACGTTTCAGGGTGCAGAAATGTTTGTGGAATACAATCATGAAACTGCTTTTTTTCTACAGTTCAACAGACTGGAACTCTTTTCTTATGCCACAGGTTTAGGATTGATAATGAATGGTTCAAAACGTGTCTGAGCCTTCGCTATATGTTAAAACAGTCATGATTTGCCACAGAGAACAAATTGGTTGAGTGAATGATACAATGATTGCCTCATAAGGACAAACACTTGTCTTGTTCCTAAATGAATCAATGTTTTTGAATGAAAAGTTTAAATGTAAAATTCAATGTCTCACAAAAACAGTGACTTGATGTCACCTGCCAGGTTTTAACCCTTTTGCGTGTACTATTACACGGGTGTGATCAGGCTTGGCTGGTCCCTGGAGCATACTCCGTTGTGTTTAGAACGTTCAGTGAATCACATTTACATTTAAAAACACAAGTACTAGCAAAACCATACATTTATAGTTTATCAAATGATATCTATAGAAACTGCAATAATGATCTGTACGGAATATGCTTGAACACTAAATTTGTAGTTAGTACACTAAAAAGTATTCTTTAGTACATGTTAGTGCATCCTTGATAGAGTTCATTACTTGGCAGTCATTAGGATCCAAAATATCTTAGATTGTGTTCTGAAGATAAACAAAGCTTTTGTGTTGGTTTGGAATGACATAAGGGTTAATAATTTATGACAAAAGTTTCATTTTGGGGTGGAGTAACCCTTTAAGATCAATTAAATGTACTGAACTCTGGGACACCATGAATATGAATATAAAATATTTCTGTATTTATAAAATGTATTTAGTCACCACTTACATAAGTTCAAGTATAGTAGAAGTTGTAAAGAAGTGCATTTTTTAAATCCAGATGTATTAAAAGTGTGTTTTAGTACATATTCAAGGTTTTCCAAGACAGCACAGCTGAGTACACTTAGAGTTTATATGTTAAGTATATTAATTAGTATTGATATATTAAGTACAAATTTAGTGTTCAAAAATAGAGCACTTTAAGTACATTACAGAAGTGTACTTTTTTAACCTGGCCTACTTGTAACCTTAAAAAAACAAGACAGCCCTATAGTGTTGTTGCACAGTTATATCACCACATGCTGCTTGGCCACTGAAAGACCAGAAATAACTGTTGCATGATTTTATGCCTAGAGAATATGTTAATTAGGGAATAGGACTTTTTTTCCACACAAGCCCCACAGCTGGGCTTTTTGAATTTGGTTAACCAGATGCAATTATGAAACATATCTCCCTCCACGTCTTTAAATGTCTTTTCCCAGCACTGACCACTAAGCCACTGCTCCAAGGTTTAACTAAAAGTCATGCAACCAATATATCATATATTAAATCCTTTCAGAATAAGTGTATATTTTGGTATATTACCGCTGTTCAGGGCTCTGTACTTGTTAAAGACTGTTAATCGGTGACATGTATATGTTCTCCATCAACTTGAGGTCTCGTAGCTGGTGGTGAGGTCAAAGAGGTTGTGTTGGAAGGTGCTTTATACCTTGCATTACATCCCCTTTGGGAGCCTTTGGGCTATTCCGCTGTGCTTGGTGTTTACAGCATTGATTAATCAGAGAGCACGCCTGCAATGAGGCCACACACTCACACACCTATACACTCGCTCCTGCGGGCAACCTCCCTTGAGGGTTCTGAGCTATTTCTCACTGTGAATCAGGAGGCAGAGAGAGAAAGAGGCCCTAAAGAGAGCACTATTGATGAAGAGCTAGATCAGACATTGTGATAGACAGACTCAAGGAGGATGATGGAGGAGTGAAGAGACACTGTCTAATTACACACGACCTTGTATAAATGCCCTTTGCATTTAATTGAACTGCTGTTGACCAATCTGAAACTGAAACATACGCCACATGCAGTGTCAGTAAAGGCCTTGTAAATACATTTTAGGTCAGGGCCGTATATCAGTTTGACACATGCCGCTGTAACAATGGCTCTAATAACGGTATACTAAGTGGATCTAAAATACTTTAACTAAGTAGCTGTTGGAAGCAATAATATGGTGTCCATATTAAAAAGCAGAGTTTACTGTGAGTATTTTGCTTGAAAACGTGGAGGAAACATGAAGATAAACACTTCTGTTGAGACTATGTCTGTCTGTTTCCTTCATAAAGTCAGCTGAGGTAAAGATTTGATATAAATGTGAAGTGTGTGGTAATGCGAATGTTATGCAATTCTCTTTAGTCCAGCAAAAATGATGAAAACAACTTAAATTTCAGTTTCTTTCTCAGTGGGAAATCACACACTTTACATTTAATAAAATGAATAAGGTTGATGAAATGAGCCATGTTGCTATCTCGCAGTCATCTGTGTGCGGATAAAGTAGACGATAATGTATATGTATAGGAGCCTGTAGTAATGAAGTGCTCTCTCGAGACCTCGCCTTGAGGCTCTTTATATTGAGTAAAGAAGATCTCTGTTATTGCAATGTATTCACTGCTGACATCCAATGTGGCCTATGAATTTGATTTTTTTTTTCAGGTAATGCGTCTGTTACTTGACTAGCAATTTATGTTGAGTGTTGGGCCAGGAAATTCAATTTAATTTTATTGTTAAGTGCAAGAAGGGGTGGCCACTGCTTGAGTAGAACGCAATTACCTCAATTCAATAATTCATTAATGCTCCATAGATTGCAGCCCTTTCAAAACAAGAGGTCATTTGTAATTTCCAGATTGCATGTAGCAGAAAATTGGGGGAAAAGTTTAAGAAAGCAATTGAGAGCAGAAAAGGGGAGAGAGTTTATGCTGTAGGACAGAATGCTGGCTGACTTTTAATACTGAAAATAAAAAGAAAGGACAATTACAATTTGATAATCGATTACGGCTCCCAGGGGTTCATTGTGAACAGAAGGTTAGTCATTAAATTCTATTTATGCCTATTCAACCTTGTTGTCATTCAACTCCACAGAGCCATTGCTGCATGTGTAATTAAATCATTTTTGAGCCTCAAATTGCAATTAACCCAATTTTAGGCACATATTTGGATAGGTGAAAAATCAAAAATGGCCTATGGGATGACATAGCATAATTGTAGAAAACCAAAATTACAAATAACATGAGAAAATGTATCTTCATTCTTAGAGTACACACAGCATGAAAGGTTTATACCTATGGTGTAACTCTGGTGTAACTTTTACACCATAGGACACATTGATATATCAATTATTTAACCTTTAATTTTATTTAAATTCACATTAAATCATACTATATGTTTTTTGTTCACATGTGTTAGCTTTAGCAAAAGCATCGCTGGTAAATAATTTTACAATTCTGCATTAATTTATAAAAAAAAAAAAAAATTAAATAAAAAAATAATAATTTTAAGTAAAGTAATAGATTACAATACTTTTGTGTTGCTTTTTGCACTTGGGCTGGGCTTATTTAAAAAAAGTAACTTTTTTGGTAACTGTAAAGGTGCTTTTACTTTTCTACACGAAAAGTGAAATGAATAAGATTAAGTGTCCCTGCACCTCACTCCAAATTTCTCTCAACACAGGGACAGGACATATTCAGAAAATAAATGGAAAAAGTGACTATTTTCATAACTAAAATATTTTTTATATATGACTACTATATACATAGTGTTTAGCATGCATGAAAAAGTCACATTTTCATCAACCTATTTGCTTTATGTAATCCATTATATGTCACAATAGAAACTTTTTACCCACAGACTGTAAAATGAGGCCACAACTGTCTTTTCTTTCCCTTGCCCCTATTTTGCTAGGAGCATCTTAGCGTTAATGCCTACAGAAGGAGGCACGCCATTATGGGAGAGCTATGGGCATGTTTTCTGCTTCCATCACACATCAATGCCTCCACGAGGTAACGTAATTGGGACATCATTTCCTGAAAAAACCCTTGGATAATCTTATGCAATAGCTTCAAGATTTATTTCAGGGCAAGGAGACGTTTCTCTGCAATGACAGGAGGTCTCTCTCTCTCTATCATTTCAGTTCAATGTCTTTTCAAAACATGCACAAACACACATGCTCCCGCTCTCATGACACCTACTGGAGCCTTGTCCCACTGCAACAGAGATCAATCAGTTTGAACCCCATGCATTCTCCCAAAAAATGTCTGACAATTCTTAAAGAAAACTAACATCCAATTTAACTTTTCAACATGACAGGTTTCTCACAGAATTTAGTCTTCTGCATAGCAATTACGTATAACTGACATGTTTCAAATCTCAATCTAGTGGGCTATTTAAAAGAAATGAAAAAGAAATTTACTCACTTAATGAGTTTTGAATGCAATTGCTTTATTTCTCCTCTCATCGGTGCTTCTACATGCAGACACACACTTGCTATCTTCGTTTTATTTCCTTTTATGCCTTTGCCACCTGGTGTCCATCCAAGAGCAATTTTCCACACAGCTGTTGAGGGTATTCTGAAAAATCATAACTGATTTCATGGTGAATTGATTTGCTGTTGTACTTCCGAATAAACCTGACAGATTGACAAGCATGAAATCGAAGCAAGATATTTATGTATAGTTTACCATTACTCCATGAAAGTGTAAACATATTTTACATTTTAAGTATACAGTTACATTTGCATTACACACATTGACTATTTCTGCTGTATCTCGAGATATTCCGTGATTCATATATTTGTGTGTATGTGAGGTGCAAAGGTATTTCACTGCATGACCGCGCTCTGCACCGCCAACAGTGTGATGACTGTAATCCTAATTATATTTGACCTCCTGTCTACTACTGAGTCTAAAACAATGTGCAGTGCATGTAACCATAACATACTCGATCTCAGAGAAAAAGACAAGGACAATGCTGAATGCAGATTTTAGGATTGTGAGAGTGGGTCAGTTAATGCTGGAAGGCAAAAGTCATTTTGGCATAACAGAATATATTGCATTAGTCTCCATATACTGCATGGGACAAAATGAAGACAATTGCATAAGTCTCTCTATCTATTCCTTCCTATTTCATGGTCTTACTAAAAGCATATCAGAGCAGAAAATGAGGGAGGTGTGCTACACTCCTCATTTATTTCCTGTGTAACTAGAAGTTCTAGAGAGCATATCATTTGCAATATATCATTGTTTTTTGAAATACCTAGTCATCAAGTGACCTCTCATTAGTGATTCAGATCGCCAGGATGGACCTGGTCTCAGTTGTTTCTGTGAAGAATTCTAAAATAAATAAATAAATGGTAATACTTTACAATAAGGTGTCATATGTTAACATTAGTAAATGCATTAACTAACATGAACAACCAATCAACAATGCATTTATTACACTATTTATTCATTTTTGTTAATGTTAGTTACCAGTCTTGGGGAAAGTTACTTTTAATGCATTACAATATTAGGTTACTCCCTAAAAAAGGAAACTAATTATGTTATTTAGTTACTTTTTATGGAAAGTGATGCGTTACTTTACTTTTGTGTTACTTTTGAAATATTGGCAGAGCTTGAGAGTTTGTTTTTAATACAATAAGTTCTATTTATAGCAAATGTAAAAGCACACCAAAAAGTGTCATGAATAAACCTCAGGCTAAAGAAAACGTAAATTCACATCTGTAAAGTAGAATACAGGAGAAGAAAGTTCAACACTCTTCAACAATAAAACAAAACAAAACAATGAAGCACAGTCATTTCTGCTTGTAAGTATGGTTGAACTGGAGGTCAGGAGCAAAGACATTGTTTAATAAAATGGGATTAGATACATTTGTGTATTTAATTATTGCAGGTTTGCGTCGTTTATTTGAATTCATTTTGATGAATACTAAATCTGTTTTTTGAGAGTGAGATGAATTAATGCACATTCACATTTAGTCTAGAACTACACTGTATTCACACAGCATGCACAATGCTTGGTGTTTCTAATTTCTCCCAACATGAGTCAGGAGTCAGGAGACTTGTCAGTCAATAAATAAGAAAACAAAGTAATAGGCGATACTCTTTTGAAAAAGTAACTCAATTATATTACTCTAAAACTAAAAAGTAATGCGTTACTTGGAAAAAGTAATATTATTACGTAACTAACGTTACTTGTAATGTGTTACCCCCAACACTGTTAGTTACAGTACAGTAACTAATGTTAACACAAATTGTGATTTTAATAATGGATTAGTAAATACTGAAATTAACCTTAACTAAGATTAATAAACGCTGTTGTATTGTTCATTCTTAGTTTATATTTACCAATGTTGGTAACTAATGAACCTTTTTGTAAAGTGTTATCAAATACTGGTTATTAACTTATAACATGTAACCTGGATTATTTAAAGGATTATGTAAAAATCTATACTACTAATTATATTATATTACTTTTGAAAATACTTGTAGTGAGACTTCATTTACCTAAACTGCAGTTTCTTTAACAAACCACAAACCTTGACATAATGTAATGTTTCATGCACTTCATATATATGCAATATATATTTCCTTTTTCTTTGTACTTTTATATCAGTGTGGTACAATAGATTATCGGCAAAGTTAAAAGGAATTTAAAAGTAATCCCTGGTTTTATCACCTAAAATGATGAGTAATGTAATTAATTACGTTACTGGTTACAATTTTTGCCATGCAATTTGGAATTAGTAATCTCTGTGTGTACACACACTCACAAACACACACAGAGAGAAAGATAGCAGCACGTTTAGCACAAAAGACAGCAGCACAAATCAATAAATTATTCCTTATGAGAACACCTTTACCATCCAAACAAAAAGGAGGGCCAAAACGTGTAGTTCTCATGCAGTCCAAGCAGGCAGCTCACTAGGTTTTGCAACGCAGCCCCACTCTCACCCTGTCTTCTCATAGACAGCAGTGTCTGTCTCGTCTGAGCTCCTCCCTCCTGCAGAAGCGAGCAGCACCTCCATTCAAACCCATCCAAACTCAAGGCATGATCGTCTGCTCTTCACAGCACAGCTGCCGCTGATCACCAACCTGCACAACAAACTCTGGATATTCGTCTTGTACTTTACAACCCCTTTAAACCTCCGGAAAGAAGGGAACTAAATCATTCTGGCCCTAAACGTACGCACAAGTGGTTTTCCAGACTGCAAACATGGCGAGTGCCTCGTACCACATCTCTAATCTTTTGGAGAAAATGACATCCAGCGACAAGGATTTCAGGTCAGTCGTAGAGCAGATGTCTGGAGTGAGTGTTAAATAACATGCATGCGTATTTCTAGCACTTGTGATGGCGTTTAAATGCCTTAATGAATAACAAATCGATCGCAGAAAGTTTTAGGCCGCGGTTTGCGCGACTGTTGTTGTTTAAGGGGCTGCTTAGCTTAGCATGTCAAACTCACACTGCACGGGCCTCCATTTAGATTTCTCCTGTTTAAAATAGTGTACGGGATATATATTTACGGCTATAATTGACTCTTTTAATTGTTAATTTGACATCGCTTGCTGGAATTGAAGCTGTCAACAAGAGTTGGTTTTAGTATGGATGTTAGCGAGCTAGCCGCTAGAATTAGCCGATTAGCTTTAGCATATCTTTTTGGTAGCACTGCACGCGAACTGTCATATCATTTGCAACGACTACAATCGTTTTGAACAAACCATGGGCTGACTGTGCAGAAAAATGATGAGGCACTGCAATATCTAATATAGGTTGTAATTTATTCCCCCAGGGTTTATATAAGTTAGCTAATGTTAGCATAAGAGCACGTATATGATGTGTGCACAGAATTAGAGAAGTTTGTATAATGTAAAGAAGTGCATCTGCGCATACAAAAACTCGTCATTTTTAAGAGAGTACTGACAAGTTTGACAGCTCATGCATTTATTAATTTCTTCTTTTATTCAATTCTTAAACACTTGATAACGTGCAGATTTGAACGTATTTATGAAGGCAGTGGTTGATTCTGGTCCTTTACAAGTCAAAAGCTGTGGTTTAATTCAAATGATTACAACATTTGAAGAAAAACATAATTAAATTAATAATTAAAATATTAGTGATAGATATTGACTTTGGTTTGAGGATGCTTACCTGATCAGAAATGCTGTCAAAGCTGGAAACATATATAAATATAGTAATAACAGTTACTATAAGCATAATCATGAAGTTGTAGCTTGTCTTTATACTTGGTACAATTTGTCTTGCTGTTGGGGGATTCCCTTTTTATGATGTCAGTATATTCAGCAGTGGCCACCAGGAGGGTAATGGTTTGTGAGTTTTATACATATCCGACAGGAGTTCTCAAATGAATGCTAATGCAGTCATCGGATCATATTCCCAGAGTCTTTCCTGCCTGTCATCTCCGTCAAGCCGTTTTCTACTCTCATTCCAGCCCTTTCTGAATTTCACAAGATTTCTACCCCTGGGAACATTTTGCTTGCACACCATTCTAGGTCTCCTCCGGTTGGCGTGTTCTGGCATTCCCTCTCTTACCCTGCTGTGCGTCTCATGCATTATTCATTCTTACTTAGGCTCTCGCTGGAATAAGAGATTCCATGCCTTCAAATATATGCCAAAGCAGACACACTTAGGTCTGTGTTTGTGAGAAAGCGAGAGATGGCAAGTAATAGGGTATGCAGAAGGTTTTCGCTCCTATCGCATATGAGGTTCTGTGCTGAGGCTTTGATGTTGGCACCCAAAGACAAGATTTCATTTTAATCCACTCCAGTTTCAGCTCAGAAGTGGATTATGAATTATCAAACCATGACAAGTGAGAGGAAAAGGTGAAAAGGCTTACGTCAGCTCATTTGCTTTGACATAATGCCAGTAGCCTCGCCATACAGGTGGCGTTACGGCCATGTGGGTGACTTTACATTAACCAGTCTGTTAGTGCTGAAGTCATATGAAACCTTCTTTAAGTGTGTCAGCGTGTCTTGACCATTGAGAACACCTCTGGAGGACAAAAATCCTTGCTACTGGTAGTGATTGCTTATGTAAAATGTAGTAGTTTATGATTGAAACGGGACGGATGCGGTGGAAGAAAATGCTGATGGTGGTTGTTTTTTTTATTCATTATGAATTGGTTTGGTGGTAAAACGTCGGATGGTAGGGGGTTACTAACATAGGCTGCACATTCTGGTGTGAGAAACATCTTTTTCTTGAGAATTACGTGAATCAGGTTATTCATAATAAGTCTTTGTTTATTCCCTCAGATTCATGGCCACCAATGATTTGATGTCTGAACTGCAGAAGGATTCGATAAAGCTGGATGATGATAGTGAACGGAAGGTGGTCAAAATGATCCTGAAGCTCCTGGAGGACAAGAACGGAGAAGTTCAGAATCTGGCTGTAAAATGGTAAGGACTTAAAAGCTTCTCTTAGTTGGGTATTTTAAGCGTGTCCTTCATGAATTGGCTTCGGTTTGTCCTCTGAAAATGTAAAATTGATTTGTGCCAGGGTGATTTAGTAAGAGGTATTGCTGTTTTTCACGTTGATTTATCTCGGTTATTAGCCTCTAAGACTCTGCTTTATTTTTTCCACCTCCTAGATATTTTTGAAAGGATTGCATGAATAAGTCAGTAATCGCTCTTCATTTTAATTCGGCCTTTGTGCTGTGAAACACGTTTACTAATAGAGCTGAAAGATAAAGCCATCTTGCGAATGAATTAATAATGCTAAACAGAAATAATGTACTATAGACATTTTTGCAGGCAGTGGACACAAAAAGGTGATATTTCAGAAGTTGCACTTAAAGCCCTTATTTCTTGCAGTTTGGGCCCACTTGTCAGCAAAGTGAAGGAGTACCAGGTCGAAACCATTGTGGATACATTGTGTACAAACATGTTATCAGATAAGGAGCAGCTTCGTGATATTTCCAGCATCGGCCTTAAAACGGTGATTGGAGAGCTCCCGCCGGCATCCAGCGGTAAAACAACCATGCTTTCTCTGTGTAACGTTATTAAACAATTTTTTTCCAGAGTATTCGACAACTGTTTTATCGTGTGCTAATAGGATGGAGAATGTATTCAGCTGTATTTAGTCGTTTTGTCTGCTAAGTCCATTTCTCTTTGCTTTAGGCTCCGCTCTTGCTGCTAGCGTTTGCAAAAAGATTACAGGCCGCCTCACAAGTGCCATTGCCAAGCAGGAGGATGTCTCAGTTCAGCTGGAAGCATTGGACATCATGGCAGACATGCTGTGCAGGTAAGTCAGATGAGCCATGTGATGACTGCTGCTTTTGTTTAGACCAATTGTGCTTTTGAGTGCACATGGGTTCCTGCCAGGTAATTTCTGGAAGTGTTTGTACACATGCATCTCCCCTCTGTGGCAGTTCTCAGTTATCTTTTTTCTCAGTTCACTGAGCTGAATATACTTTTAGATCTTTTGGTATAGAGGCTGACTTTCAGCTCTGTGTGGTAGCTTTGAATTTGTGATGGGTGATTGCGTTTTGCATTTATATTTACATTCGTGCATTAGGCGGAAGCTTTTATCCTGTTTGTGTGTTTCTTGGAAATTTAAATCCTCAAGCGTACCATTGCTAAAGTCATGCACTACCAGTTGAGGTGCAGGGAATTATTTATATGAAAAACATGTTTGCAATTTTCCTACGATTAGGATTTAAGGCCTGTTTACATTAAAAATGTAAACTGTAATAACTGTGTTAGTATCGTTGTCAATGGACAGTAACATTGGTTTGCCTTTACAGTTATAATTTTTGATGTAAATACTGAATAGGCCACATTAGACTTAATCCTTAATGAAGTGTGTAGTTAGCCTACACACTTCAGACACAAAAAGCCATGGTTCTCATGTGGCTGACACAGGTTTGAATTCATGCAACATATTCTGATCCCTCCCAGCGTCCGAAATTAACACTCACCAAATGCGAGCAAATTCTCTGTCTGGCGAGTTAAATTTAAATGCGCTATCCGCCGCATGGCGAGGAAATCTTTTCACCAGTAATGTTAATCAGTATCAGTTATCGCGGATCGATAAGAGTTCATAAAAAATTATTGACAAAGATATTAAAAAATTGACAAAGAAATTGACAGAGTAGTCTGACTAGATCAGGTAGTATGTTAAAAACATTTCCAAGTAATAGACATTTCCAAGTTATAATAAAAAACCTAAAATGACCAAAAAGTAGTTTTTTTTTTTGTCCGGAGCACACATAATATACAGAATAACGTGCTTTAGATATATGTGTGTTAAATCGTTTAGAATTTTGGCGGGTAAAAAATACGCTTGGCAGGTCGATTTATTTATTTATTTTTTTAATCCACCGGCCAACTTGGTGTGTCAAATACTTAATTTAGGGCCCTCCTAATAATTTCCTATTGCTGTCAATTATTCAATTCTTCCTATGCAAGTAGCAAAATGATGTGGTCATTATGGAATCTTTGCTATAAATTCCTTATTTTGAATGTCTTGCGTTGTTTGTGTTCATTCATCCAGACAAGGAGGCCTCTTAGTGAATTTCCATCCTTCCATTCTGAGCTGTCTGCTGCCTCAATTGACAAGCCCTCGTCTGGCAGTGAGAAAGAGGACCATCATAGCCCTGGGACATCTGGTCATGAGCTGCGGAAACCTGGTCTTTGTGGACCTCATCGAGCACTTATTATCCGAGCTCTCACGCAACGAATCCATGTCAACCACGCGCACTTACATCCAGTGTATTGCTGCCATCAGCAGACAAGCTGGCCACAGAATCGGTGAGGCTCCCTCGTTGTTACAGACCTCAGTTAACTTAATGTCTTCGGGGTTCAAGACCTCATCTCAGTTACTCTTTAAGTGCTGAAAGCAATTTTACTGTGCACTTATTGAAGCCATCAGCTGTGATCTTCTCATACAGCTATTAGTTTCATCACTGATGCTGTAATTTAGCCTTCGCTGGAATGAGTTAAAGCAAACTAAAGCTGTCCTCAAAGATCTTTTAAATGGTCTAATTATTACAAAAGCACCTTTTTCTTGCATGGTGTAAATACATTTGTGTAATGATATCTTCCTCTCCTAGGTATTGCTTTTTTTACTACAGTTCTCCATGGCTTGTTGTTGAAGTCCAGAATCTTTTCTCATGATAGAAAATGTATCACTCAAGATGGAGGTCACCAGCATTGACACTGAATCCTGATTGCATTTCACTTCATGATTGCTCAGGTTGATGAGCAGTAGAGTGTGCCGATGTGCACCATCTTTCCCCTCTATCAGTTTTGCATTGACAAGAAGGATTTTGATGTTATCCAAAAATAGTTTGTTGATTTTCTTTTTCTTTTTTAATAATGGTACAGTAAAGAACATGTTGAAGTTCTCCTTAATTATTCACAACTTTGATTTGTTTTGTACAATTCACCCCCAAAGCACAATTACATATAGAGGGTATGAGCTTGAAGGCACTCCTTGGAATTTGACCGAACAAATTGCCAGGATGTTACTTTGTGACAAGAGATGGAACAATCTCCAGTACAGTTGTTATTACCTGTCACCTTGTCATCAACATTGTTCCAGTGGTGTGCTGCTAAGGCAGGCCATTTGGCACAAATGAAATGAAGTGAAAAGTCATTTAGGTTTGCTGCGCCATTTCCCCCATCAGCCAATTACCGCCTACGTTTGATGAAACAAAGACAGCTGCGATTAAGATGCGCAAGATTACTTCAGTGGCATGCACTCAGAGTTGTTTTGCAGCTATCTCTTGCGCTACTGATTTAATGAAGTCTTTTTGTCACCTTTAGATTGTCTTTATGATTGTGCTGAACACATCAAGGCCTTTATCTTACAGCTTGTCAAACTCATTTATATTTCTCAATGAATTATTGTAGTTTGATGTAAAGTTTTGTAACCCAACAAATCTTGTGTGTGTGATGATGGTAAATGACAACATGTTGGTTTTGTCTTGCAGGTGAGTACTTAGAGAAGATCATCCCGTTGGTGGTGAAGTTCTGCAATGTTGATGATGATGAACTGAGGGAATATTGCATACAAGCTTTTGAGTCTTTCGTAAGGAGGTTAGTCTAACCGCTGGTGGATTTCTTATTTTTTTGTGACTTTGATATACTGTTACTTTTTTGTAAGTACTGCCATAAATCATAACATTTCTAAAAAAAACCCTCCTAATTTCTTTGATTCCCAGGTGTCCAAAGGAAGTCTACCCACATGTCCCAACAGTCATTAGCATCTGTCTTAAGTATCTGACCTATGATCCAAACTACAACTATGACGACGAGGATGAAGATGAGAATGCAATGGATGCCGATGGTGTAGACGAAGATTATCAAGGTACGAGGCGGGGCTCATTTCTCCTCTCTGTCTGAGGGAAGAAGGATTTATTCTCTCTCCTGAACCAAAAGTCTGTTTAGCTGTAAGTTACCAGCTCAGTTTGTTAGTTCTGGTGTGTGTTAGCCTCTGCTGGTCGCATAACAATAATAAAACCCTAGGGATTATCTTCCACATTTCTAGGCTTCTAAAGCAGTGTCTTGATAATACAGCAGGAGAGGCAGTCTGTCCATGTATGGGACTGAAAAGTTGGCCATCTGCTGACACTGTTTGCCAGGCCATCAGAAATCAGCTTGTTATTGGAATGAATAGGCGATGGCGACTTGTCCGGTCTAGCAGCTTTGAATAATGCTTAAGCCTTTACTGCAGATGAAATTGGCTCTGAGATTGGTTTGGGGGAGTACTGATTGTCCTGTAATGTCCAGACAGGCATAAACGTTTTCCACCCTTCCTCTTGTTATCTTCGAGATTGTCAAGCAGGCACCTTTTTGACTCTACTAAATGCATGAGCATGTTGTGCCACTTTCTCTGATAGAGGATGTGCATTCTCGGAATGAAAATGCTTTTTATAACCATTAGTGCTCTGAAGCACAACTTAGGTTGGATCTGCTCAGCGTTGCATGTTGGAATGAAGTGTTTCATGTGGATGTACGGTTGAAGAAATGTGGGTTGCTGCTCTTCAGAATTTAAAAAGGAGCAAGCTGTAATGACAAGCCCCTGTCCAAATGCTTGAGTTAGACATTCATAAATGCCTTTGGCCTTCTTGATCTTTTCTGCCATCAAGGATTTTTATTCTCAGCCCCTACTTGTTTTCATCCATAAATCATATTCCTACCTATTTGTTGTTTTCTTTTCAATAATTGATTGTGCTGACTGTGCACAAGCTTGTAAGCAGCCGTAGGAGGCTCGTACACTTTGGCAGCAGATTTTAGGGTGCGTTTGTTTTCCTCTCAGAACCCTACACTTCAGAAGTTAATGCTCTTTTTGTTGCTGAAGCAGAGGGCTCAGGGGACAAACTTGTTGCTCTGTAGGTTTAACAGTGTCTGAGAATTAAAGGAATTCTTTTTGGGGGCTGCTAGCTTGAAATAAAGAGACTCTGATTATATCGTCTAATTCATGTGATCCAAACAGGAAGTGATGATGAGTATAGTGATGACGATGACATGAGTTGGAAAGTGAGGAGAGCGGCAGCAAAGTGCTTGGATGCCGTGGTGAGCACACGACATGAGATGCTACCGGAGTTCTACCGCACGGTTTCTCCAGCCCTCATCGCCCGCTTTAAAGAGCGGGAAGAAAACGTCAAGGCGGATGTGTTCCATGCCTACCTATCCTTACTCAAGCAAACACGCCCTGCTCAGAGCTGGCTCTGTGATCCAGATGCCATGGAACAGGGAGAAACTCCTCTTACCATGCTACAAAGTCAGGTAGGGAATTAATATTATTATTTTTAATTATAGTGCATTACAATGCACTGTGAGGAGCTTTACTTTACACCCATGAGCTTTCTAAATACGTAAGTTTATTTCTAAGAGTGATATATTGTCTGCTTTTGCAGGTGTCCATGATAGTAAAAGCACTGCACAAACAGATGAAGGAGAAAAGCGTTAAAACCCGGCAGTGCTGCTTTAACATGCTGACAGAACTAGTAAACGTGCTGCCAGGAGCCCTGACGCAGCATATTCCTGTTCTCATCCCAGGTATGTGCCGCAGGCAAGCTACTACACGTTAAAGAGAGTAGAGTCATTCATTCCATGACCATATGCTTAATTCTTGACAAGTCTGATCAGCATTTGTGAAAGTTCTATAGGGTAAACCTTTAAAAATGTTTCACAGCAATACATTTAGTGACTTTTGTTAATTTTGTTCTATCTAGGCATCATATTTTCTCTCAACGATAAGTCAAGCTCTTCAAATCTGAAGATAGATGCCCTGTCTTGCTTGTATGTGATCCTGTGCAACCATCAGCCTCAAGTCTTCCACCCTCATGTTCAGGCAATAGTGCCTCCTGTAGTTGCTTGTGTGGGGGATCCCTTTTATAAGATCACTTCTGAAGCACTGCTGGTCACCCAGCAGTTGGTCAAAGTCATTAGGCCGCTTGATCAAACAGATGTTTTTGATGCTTCGCCCTACATCGCTGACCTTTTTGCTTGCACCATTAAAAGGCTGAAGGCAGCAGATATCGACCAGGAAGTCAAAGAGCGAGCTATTTCTTGTATGGGGCAAATTATCTGCAACTTTGGTGATAGCCTTGGTGCGGACCTACCAGGCACCCTCCACATCTTCCTAGAGCGACTGAAGAACGAGATAACAAGGCTGACCACTGTCAAAGCTCTAACACTTATCGCAGGGTCACCGCTAAAAATCAACCTGAGGCCCATCTTGGGTGAGGCTGTTCCCATTCTTGCTTCCTTCCTACGTAAAAACCAGCGAGCGTTGAAACTAAGCACACTGGCTGCACTGGACATTCTGGTCAAGAACTACAGTGATAGTGTAACACCGGCCATGATTGATGCTGTACTGGCTGAGCTGCCACCTCTTATCAATGAAAGTGATATGCATGTCTCCCAGATGGCTATCAGCTTCCTCACCACGCTTGCACGTGTCCACCCTGACTCGCTGTCTAAGATAAGTGGCTCTATATTGGCTGAACTCATAGCTTTGGTTCGTTCGCCGTTGCTGCAAGGTGGCGCTCTTAGCGCCATGCTGGAATTCTTCCAGGCTCTTGTAGCTACGGGAACTACCAGCTTGGGCTACATGGATCTGCTACGTATGCTAACAGGTCCTGTGTATGCCCAGAGTGCAGCGCTCACCCATAAGCAATCCTACTACTCCATTGCGAAGTGTGTGGCCGCTCTTACCCGAGCTTGTCCTAAAGAGGGCCCTGCAGTGGTGGGACAGTTCATTCAAGATGTGAAGAACTCACGCTCCACTGACTCCATCCGATTGCTGGCTCTGCTGTCCCTTGGAGAGGTCGGCCATCACGTTGATCTGAGCGGTCAGCCTGAGCTGAAAACGGTCATTCTGGATGCCTTCTCCTCAGCCAGCGAAGAGGTCAAGTCAGCAGCTTCATACGCGTTAGGCAGCATCAGCGTGGGGAATCTCCCGGAGTACCTGCCTTTTGTCCTTCAAGAGATCTCTGGCCAACCCAAGCGACAGTACCTGCTGTTGCACTCTCTCAAGGAAATCATCAGCTCTGCCTCGGTGGGAGGGCTTAAACCATATGTTGAAAATGTGTGGGCGCTGTTGCTCAAGCACTGCGAGTGTACAGAAGAGGGCACAAGGAATGTGGTAGCTGAATGTCTGGGGAAGTTAACACTCATCGACCCAGAGACTCTTCTGCCCAGGCTAAAAGGCTATCTCTTATCAGGTGATTGTCTCTTAACTCTACCTATTAAATCTGTATTAAAGTACTTTAGAGTTATAATGAAGTTTTATACTTTATGTCATACATTTTCTTATGAATCTAAGGGTTTTGATGGAAATGTTCTCTTTCTCTGCAGGATCATCTTATGCCAGGAGCTCTGTAGTGACAGCTGTTAAATTCACCATTTCTGATCACCCACAGACAATTGACCCCCTTCTTAAAAACTGCATAGGCAAGTGTTATTATTAGTTAGTTTTCTTCTTCGGGAAATACATATATTTTTTACTTATTCTCTCTTTAAGTACAAACTTGCACCATTTAGAATTTTGTCCAGAATGCATTTCAGAACTATTTTTAACTATTGTATCTTTATTTTCACTACTTCTAGGTGATTTCTTGAAAACATTGGAAGATCCAGACCTCAATGTACGAAGAGTGGCTCTAGTTACCTTCAACTCTGCAGCTCATAACAAACCTTCTCTTATTCGAGACCTCTTGGATACAGTTCTCCCTCATTTGTACAATGAGACCAAAGTGCGCAAGGATTTAATCAGAGAGGTAGTCTCCCCTTTATCCACAGCCTTTTGCTTTACTGTCTTTTGAAACCTCAAAGCTCAATGACACCTGGCTCTTTTTAGGTTGAAATGGGTCCATTCAAACACACCGTGGACGATGGTCTGGACATCAGGAAGGCTGCTTTTGAATGCATGTACACTCTATTAGACAGTTGCCTTGATAGACTTGACATCTTTGAATTCTTAAACCATGTTGAAGACGGACTTAAGGACCATTACGATATCAAGGTAAGCCATCAGACTCGACTCCATGAATCTTTCATGAGACACAGGCTTTTTGCCATGCAGAGCATTTAGCGACCACAGAAGATGAAAGAGTGAATTGATTAACAAAGATTCAGTGTGCGGTCATCAAAGGCATAAATGCATAATGCATTCACAACAGACGAGGTCCAACTTTATTTTAAATGTACTTATTACCAGGTGTGCTTGCATCATAATGAAGCAAGAGCATTAACTACGGTTTAAATATAATTGAGTGCTTTGTGTTAGAAAATATGTGGATTTAAATGTTTCAGTTGTTTACCTACACACTTTTAAAAGGAATTATCATATATAGTGTTTTTCTAGCAGGCAGTGGGTATTTTATCATTACAAGGAAATCCAGTGGGACCAAATGTATGTGCATAGACTCATGAATCACAAAGGTTTTTGCTCTGTTAATGTGTTTACAGATGCTGACGTTCCTTATGCTGGCCAGATTATCTAGTCTGTGTCCCAGTGCAGTGTTACAGAGGTTGGATAGACTTGTAGAGCCGCTTAGGGCAACATGCACCACAAAGGTAAGTTTAAATTCAGTTTGCTGTGTTTTACCAATCCTGCTCCTCAGTAATCACAGACTGCTGGAAAGGTTGATGTTGTGAACCGTTTGATTTCAAAATTTTGTGTATATATATATGCTATATAATTTTTTTTTTTTTTTCAGGTAAAAGCCAACTCTGTGAAGCAGGAGTTTGAGAAGCAGGACGAGCTCAAACGATCTGCTATGCGGGCCGTAGTGGCCTTGCTAACCATCCCAGAGGCTGAGAAGAGCCCTCTAATGAGCGAGTTCCAATCTCAGATCAGCTCCAACCCTGAGCTGGCCGCCATCTTTGACAGCATCCAGAGGGACTCCTCCAGCGCCAACATGGAATCCATGGACACCAGTTAAGCGTCTAAGACAGCGTACCCGTTACCGTCGCTCCTGAGAAAATCCACAAAGAAAACCAATCCTGGGGGACCCTTATATTGTTCCATGCATTGCACTGAATCAAAAATAGGAGGAAAACTAAATCTAAAGTTAAGAAAAGAAAAAAAAAAACTAATGAAAAGACAGACATTCGTTCTCTGAAGCTTCAAAGCTTATTATCACATTCTTTGTTTTTCTATAAACAAACAGAAAATGCTTCAGTTGTTCATTGTTCTCCATTCTTTTCCATTTTTTTTTTCTTGTTCATTTTCATTCCTAAGGTTCTATAGGTACCTCCACTCACAGACGTGCAGAGGGACTTACTAGGTTACCTGAAAATGAATTGACCACAGTATTTGTGTCATCATGGGAGATTCGTTCTTTACATTCTAGGCTGCTGATGACTTAAATCGGGATCTACAGGTGTAAACGATAGCACTCAGTGAGTTTGAATCATTTCAGGACCTTTTTTTTTTCTATCAAGTTTCTTGTCAAACAGGTTTTATTGGGTTTTTGTACGATTTGAATGTCATCCCTCCTCTTTTTACTGTTGACAACTTAAGTACAGAGCGAGATAAGTCTTAGAAATATTATCCTGAAGAGGTTTGGCATAGTTAGGGTATTTCATTGAGTGAGTGACTGCTTGTTTTTCTTTCACTGCATTTCATTACATTCCCACTGTCCGCAGAATTGCGAGTCATCAGCATGTGTCACGCATCCAGAGAAATGAGCATTCAGCTGCACACGTTTTGCATACATTTTTTTTTCTTTCTTTTTATATTTGATGACAGTTTTGTTTGGCTCCAGCACATATAGAGGTGAAATATGACATCAAATGTTGTTATAAAAAAAATATTGCCCTGTATGGAACGCACATATGTGAATAAAATGAGTGGAGAATATTCTCTCAGGTGCTCGACTGTATTCTGAAATCATAAGGGTGTTCTTGCTATTTAGTTCCACTATTATGCTGCCTCTTTTGAACTGCTCATTTACATTTACAACAATACTGTACTTGGTGTGCAGTGCTCTTGTATTTTGGGAAAAGGAAAACGATCATCTGATGCCCTGGAATCCACAGTGCGTAGAATATAGGATTGTGACCAGGTTTGTGTAGCCGTGTTCTACATCCATTGAAGTATGACAGTATATGGCAATGTTCCTCCATAAGAAATCAATAAAAGGTCCATTGCAGCCTGCAGCATAATGTCATTTTATGGTCCTTCAAGTTCAGTTAGAACTGAGCCGAAATGTGAGGCTGTACTGGTTCTTCCATCAGTCCAACGTTATTACAGTGAACGCTTTTGAAGAACTATTTGACAAAGGTTTGTACAACTCTTATTTGATGCGCTTTGTACCTCATCTATATTTCATTTGTCTGTGATATAATATATTTGGACGCAGATTCTGGTCCAAAGTCCATACACGTTTTCCATTATATTGCAGTGTTTTATATACAGCTCTTCTTGGAGCCTGACGCATTATCTGAATTCACTGATCAGAATAATCTTAAGCATGGAGCAGATAGTTCTGCAAGCCTGACCACCATCAAATTGAGCGCATCTTGGAAACGAATTTGCATGAGTCAAAGAGTTTATCTTCTGTCAATCAGCTAAAAATGTTTGTTTTGTTTTCAGGAAAGGGTAGCAGTAAAGTTATCTAGTTAGGGTAACTTGGTTTTCATTACTTGAGGCATTCAAAGTATAACTTAGAAGAAAGCTGGAAATAATTTTTTGATTAAGGACAATATTAGCTTGTTAGATCTGACCAAATTAGAATGACAAAGCAACAATGCAAATATTATAAACTACCCATGCATTTTGAACACATAATTTTTATAAGCTCACACAAACTTTAAAATTTCAACATGTCAATGTGGATCTGAACAGGGTTTTGATTCGCTTCTACTAGGCTGCTGAAAGCATGAAAGCACATTAACAGTTTGTCGTCGCTTAAATGAACCCACTTCCAATTTGCACGCTAATGAGTCACGCAAATGCCATTAAAGGCCAATTTACAGTGGCCTGATTTGCATTAGAGGTGTGAGGGCTAATGCACAGGCGTGATGATTCACTCATAAGAAAAGATGTAGGCCATCATTGCTTCACAAGGCGTCCTTCATGTTAATGCTAATTTTAGAGATTCCTAAAGTATCCCATGAAATTTTAAACCGTAATAGTGAATGTTTCAACAAAAGCTTGCTTTCTGAAAAAAGACGACAAGAAGCCTATGGCACACAGCCTGTCTACCAAATGTGATAATATTATTGTGAGCAAGCCCCAAAAAAAAAGGCTAATCATCATTATAGATGAAATGTGTTTTGTAATGATGACGAAGTGTTTGTCTGCACTGCCCTATGGGAGATCACAGTAGGAGGCCGTAAAAAGCACACTGCAGATTAATGCCTCCCTACTGCTGACAGATCCTCCATGGTCTGCTGAGCAGCTGCTTTAAAGCCTGAAGCTTAATGTTTCACCTCTAAGCCGGATTTAAACAATGCAAGGAGACCTCACCCCCTAAAGGGGAATATAACTCATATCATCTCACTAATGACGCTTACACTAGCTGCGTGCCAGAGTAAAGTCTCCGCGCTGACAAATGTCTGTATTTTGAGGCGGATTCTCAGAACTGGAGCACGATTATAGAGTGCTTGTTGATTTAAGGTAGATGAAAGGTTTTTAGGGCATGTCATGAGCTCCTTCTGTGGCCAGGTAACCAACAGCATTGTATAATATTATTCAAACAACATCTGTTTTATTTAGAGTTAAGAGTTTGTTTTGTTTGCTTCTGTTCTGATATTAACGAACCTTTGCTAATCATTTAAAAAAAGGGTTGTTCTCAACTCTCTGTGGGGTCCGGGGACTACCCAATCAGCAGCTGAGAGCATTGTTGTCTTGGATTTTGACTGGTCTGTTAAGGTGGTCATGGTAATGTCCTGATTTCAGTAGTTTGCAATGTGCTCAGTTTAAGGTGGCAGTCAGCCTTTCCGCTGAGCTGTCTTCTTGATATTCTGCATGTTTGTGGTAAGTTTTACAAGGTTTATGTTTATCAGGTATTATTTTTAATCTTTCTGACCGCAAAATATATTTAGCTTACACTAAAGTTGCTTTTTGACTTATGTTCAGTTGAGAACTGAGTAAAAGGTAGGCATTTTATTACAGTATTATATTGTTGTTAATGTTGGCTGCCGAGCCAGAATACACTAATTTCTTTAGTTCCCATGCTAAATCTTCTTTAATCTGGTGCTGACAAATTTCAAATGAAGAATAAGGAAATTTGAGGTTTATGTGGAGGGAAACGGGCAGGCAACACGCTTTTTATTTCATGGTAGATTGTGTGTTTGATTAATATCTGAAAGCATGAGATTGATATAAAACAATTCTGATGTGTCAGAAGATGAATTATCTCCACTGTGGCTGAAAATATATTTTGACTGCACATGCATTGGATTTATGCAAAGAAACACCTATTTATATGTTAATGGAGTTCTTGAAGACTAATGGAATTCTTGAAATCCTGTTGGTAAAGATAAGAGCGGAATTATTACCCAAGAATATCTTTATTTAAACATTTATTTATAGGAGGGAGAGGTTTAGTAATACTAATTAAAGTTTATTTGGTAATTATGATTCTTTTTTGGATCTAATATCTTTATTTTCTTTTAAGGGTAAATAAAACCAAGATGGGCTTTTCTGGCAAAGGCTTTTTTATGGATGCGAATGGAGACTGGTAATATTTTCTGTGCTGTAAATATGAAACAGTAATGCAAATATTTTAGTTTGGGAAAGTTTGGTTATAGAAGCCAATATAGAGCAAACAATAAAATAAACATTTAAAGCTAACATCCCAGTTGAGGATATTTGCAATGTAAATGTATCAAATCTTATCCCTTGTTCTGTTAATAGGCCCTCCAAAAAAATCACAGAAAGGAAACACCGAAGTCAATCTCCTTTTCGTGATGTTTCACCTGTACCATCACATTTCTCAGAACCAGCCTCATTCCTGCAACACAGGGTAAACCTACAGAATCAATAAGACCACTGACCATTAAAATGTCTCAGAATAACCGCCTTACTGAACCTTTTCACCCACTCATGATTTATTTTGCAGTAATATCTGACTAACTACATTATCACACATTATATGGCAACTAGAACATTCCATTAATGTATGCACAAACTGTTTGTTTTGCATATGATGTAATTATCAGTCTTCCATGTCTCCCTGGTGTAAAGGGGCCACTCAGGGATGAAGATGATGATGATGATGTTCAGAGTCATAAGAGCTTGCCAGCGGTAATGAGTGGACAAACCCTCCAACCCAGAAACAAGAGGTCATGCAGACATTTTGAGAATCAAAACATATCGGGTTTACCCCCTCTTATAAGCACCAGGTACTCGTTTTTCACAGTTTTATTAATTTCATAAGCAATGTATCTGAATAATTCACACAACATATTGTCCTTGAATTACCCTCAGGTTCTAAATCTGATGCAAACACCACTAATTGTCAGTACTCAATATTCTCAGTGTTGGTATAAACATGATTACCAGGTGCAGTTTGATCGTAAAAGGCACTGGATACAAAACTGTCCCCAAACTCCCACCAATCACCAAATCCAGGAATACTTGGAAGGAAACGGACCCCCCAAGACCACCTTGTAGGTCTGGATGCAGGTAATGCCACATTTGTTCCACATTTCTAGTACAGTTCATAGATCAATTGAACCATCTACTGACTAACCATCTACACCTTGACGATAGGGCAGAATCCAACTCTCTTAGCTTATTGCTGGAGGAATGTTAAGTTCTTTCATACTTGTCACTGAGTAGACAGGAGGCTCTTTTTTTGCCTGGTTTGACTTCGTTCTGCATTTAGGGTGCAGTTAAATTCACAGAACAAAAATGCAAAGGCACAGTCGATATCTTGCCCTGCAGATATGTGCGGAGTCATTTTCTGCTTATTAATGATTTAAAGCCTGGTTAGTCTCGGCGTCACACGGACAAGTATTTTTCTGCTTTCCTCATTTATTTTAGGCTGTGAGGTGCGAGGGAGAGAGAGGGCATGTAGATTTCTATTCACTTACTATCAGCCACAACTGGGCTAATAAATTGAAATTAAAGTGTCCCAATAAAGTGGAATTATGCATTTGCATCCAACAGCACACTCAGGTCTGCTTGTAAAGTGCAGAAACTATGTTTAAATGTTTGGCTTTGGCAGATACAGAACTTTAAGGGCAATGAGGTTCAAATATATCTGCTCTTGCAATGAGTTTCAGATGTCTCTGCTTGCCAGGACCATCGCTAATGAATACAGTTTGTAACAAAAATGGTAATTGGATCTTAATGTGATTGAAAACCTGATCACCTTTGCTGTACTAGAACATTTTGTGGCCAACTATGCAGACAAGGCTTTGAAATAGTGATAATATAGTAATTATAGTGATAGTAGTATGTGATATATGGATATAGTGATGTAGTAATATCATTTCAGAAAAACTGAAAACCTTAGCTTAATAAACCATTCTGGAACTATAGACATTTTTTTGGTATAGTCCTTAATGAATGTTCTCGCAATTTTGAGAGAAAACATTCTTAAAAAACATTCAGAGAATGTCTAAGAACCTATTCTAAGAACATTTTTGTTCACTGGATACGTTCTCACTAGTCCTCTGAATCTGAGTCTGGTCATTAGATGTAAGACAATATATATATATACAGTATATAAAGTAAGTCTTTATACCCTACACAAAAATCTGTTTGCACAACAACATAAACAATTAACACATGAAAATAAGTTCTGCAAAAGGCTAAGAAAGCATCACTTATTACATAGTTGGTGCCTATCAAAGTGTGCAGTGCATGCAAATAAAGAAATGTGGTATTTAAATGTCTAATTGTTCTTATTCTCTTATAAAAAAGGCCAGACAAAATGGAATTCAGTTCAGCTAAACCTATTCATGCATTGATGCATCCAAAAATTGTACCTGTCGGGCAGACGTCTCTCTCTTTCAAGGTGCAAAGCGTTCAAGCAAATGGGCCCTGCTTGCTTCCTGCCAAAGCCTCTGGAGTGTCCCCGAGATCTCGACTCACTTTCCAAAGTCCTGTAGTGCAGGCAGTGTACCCTATCAGTCCTGACACCATGCAACAGATGAGGCAGACTGACAGAGCGTGCCAGCCCCTGAGGTCTGTGCTGAAAAAAGCACCAAACGAAGGAGTATTTGACTGCCCACTGGCGGCTCACCTGCTGGAGCCATTTTCTGGGTTTCAGGAGCATCTATCCCGCCAGATCCTACACTCTCCACTGCCTTATCGTGCAGCTCTGCCACAGGTCCACTTTCCTTGTCTCCAGGACCAGGAAGATCTGTTGCCTGCATACAGGGGCCCATATGGTTCCCTGATGGAACGTACCGTGGAGCTGTGCAACTACCAAGGACAGAAGCTTCCCAAAATCACCATGACTTGTCCGACGCCTTCTCCAAAATACCTGTGCCGCACAGAATTTCAGCATGCGGCTTAAAGGAATAACCAAGAAGGCTGCCGAGTAATCTGACATGCTTAATGGGACTTACTGCTGTACTGTTCAGTGCAGTTCAAAGTTAATATTGCTCTGTGCACAAAGGATTACAAAAAGATCACCAAAGTTCACCAAGATCACCAATTCATTTTGTTCAGAGACAATAAAGCCAAAACAGACAATCTCTTGGCCCTTTTCTTGATTGCGTAGTGATTTTTGAACTCACGGTAATAATGTTCTCCTGTGCACAACTCAAGTTATTGCTGGATAACCAATCTTTGTTCATCTGGTTGCCATGAAAGCCCTAAGGATCGTTAAACTGTCGGAACTGGACCCTGGGGGCTGCACTGTTCCACAGGTACAGGAAGTGCCATTCAGAAGATTATAAAGTCATGCCGTACAATTTTCTGGGTGTTAAGAACCCAGGGTAGGAATCATAAGTCTGTCTTACTGAGGAGCAATGTAATCATTTTTTTCCTTCCACTTTCCTTGGCCTTTCTTTTCAAAATCAATACAATTTTCTCAGTTGAGAGGAATCTACAGTGTGATGGGGGCCAAGGGCAATTTTTATATTTGGCATCATAGCCTACTGCAGATGTATCTTTTAGGATAAGAACGTGTTTTTGTGTGCATGTGTATTTGCTAGAAGTAACTGTACCATTAATAGACCTATGACAGAGTAATACTGACCGATTTTTAAGTTACTATTGCTATTAGTTTGTTTTGAAAATTTCTTAACAGTGAATTGATTTACTCTCTCGCATACAGGATATGCTGAATATGTATCATTGCTTTAGTGAAATTGGGATCTAAAGATATTTTGTGTTTTACCATTGCTCTTGGCCCAACCCTTCAATTATTTACCATGTAAAGCTGCCATGTCATTTAAAAGTGAGCTCTAACCAGAACTCTTTATGATATTATACCTTTAATGTTTTACTTTTATTTAGACAAGTACTGTTAAGGGAAAGAGTGTGTGATTTCTAATAATTAAAGGGATATGGGAATTTGTTCAAAACTTGCTCCAATGACAGGCTTTAGTTTTTGACCCAGTGCTGTGTTGTCATGAAGAAATAAAACACATATTTTACTTAATCTGAAAAGCTCATTAATAATGCTGTGTAAATATGAATGAGGTTGATTTGAAATATGTTCCCTATCCTTGTGGTCAGCCCAGGGTGGGCCAAGATCATGATTGGGTGGACCAGGCCCCCCCTGTGGAGCCGAGTCTGTCTCACAGCGCTGTCAGGATGAATTCCAAATGCAGTCTGGAATGGAGAGGCAAAAATGTCACAATGGTATACTGCAAAGAATGTCTATGATCCTTACTTCAGCAATGAGGCCGGAGCAGAGTTTTCACATTTTTCATTCTTTAGTCAAAGTGCATAAAATAGAGTAGCACGGAGGTGTCACTGGGTAAGGGAAGGGACCTTAATATTGAAAAGTATAGAAGTGCTTTTTCCAACTTGCTTTACAGTGATTATGGCAGGAACATGTGTAACAACCTTAGCATACTCTTTTTCCAGTAGTAAGCAAACATGTCACAAGCTAGGTCTTCAGTGGCCCAGGCTTAGCTTCATTGCTGAGTCAGTGTGTGTCTGTGTGTGTGTGAGCGAGCATGTGGCCTGTTTCTCAAGTCCTGTTTCTCCTGCTGTGCTTGAGTATGGGAGTAACAGCTCCCTGGTTTCACGCTCCGATTATCTGGTCAAATATTACCCATGGCTCCATCCCCCCGCCAGCCTTGTCCCTGTACCGCCTGATCTTTTTCTCTCCAACTGACAGGCGTTCCTCTCATTACTAAAGGGAATAACAGCCCCGTGCTGAACACACTGACCCAACTGCCAATTGGCCATATAATCGTTCACATTATTGTAAACCAGTACAATAATTACAACACTTTTTCAGGAAATCTCTAAGCAAACATAGTAAGCCTACTTCAGTATGAAAGTCTCACTAGGGGAAATATGAATCAATACATACACCAGTTATTGACCATGTACTAGAATATATTTGCCACTAGAGGGCATAGTAAGCCTTTTTCTTGGCAAACCCCAAGGGTTATATTGTGCTATGTTAGTGTTAACCACACGATGACAGCATAATTCTTGTAATTAATTAGAAGATTAAAATAATGTATAACATCAGAACAACTGCTTTGCTTAATTACTAATCAAATATGTGATTAAAAATTAAGTTGTGCCTGAGACAAAGGTTTGGTAAGGGTTTCTTTACTGCTGTCTCTGATTTCATACATTTCATTTCAAGATTATTTGGTAACACTTAACAATAATGTTTAATTTATTAATATTAGCTGCTTTTGGTATTATGGATATTTGTACAATGAACATTTTTATACCATTTCTTAATATAGGTTAATTAATAAATAAACTAATTTTCTTCATTAATAATAATACTTTAATGTTAAATTATATTCAACTTGTATAGTGTATGCAGAAATTAATATTAACTTCACTTTGTAGATATATTTTACATTTTAGTTTACATTTATGTCAATAAATTGGTCCTTAGTGTAGGAGTAACTTGCAGCTCTATTAGTTTGTAAAAAGCAGCAATATTAAATAGTTCATTAGCTATCAATAATTACTACTTTGGGCTACAGTTTAAGCATTGTCATTACAGATAAGTGAAGATCAATAAGAGACATTTGATTAAACTTTTTCCCCTAAATTTCAAAATACTTTGATAAGATCATTAACTAATCATCTAATTGTCTTCTGATCTTTGAAAGACCTGTGCAGCTTTGCCTCTGCACCCTTAGATGAGCATTAAACAACCCTGATAAATAAGCCCTTATTTAGGACACAACCCAAGAGACGATTATCTATGCTTGTTACTTTTTGACGCAAACGACAGCTTGTCTCAATAGTTTCAGATAAGCTACCGGAAAGTTCATTCGAAACATTAAAGGACAAACTAAAGTCCTCAGATAGCATTAAATGGTGATGTAAAGATAATGCATATGGAGGAAGCACAAGAGTAGGAGGAGGAGGAAGTTAAACCATTTTTGATAGAATTGCTATATCGATTCATAAAGCCAAAAATGCACTCAGGTCAAGTGCATATAAAACCTGTTTAAAACCTGGCATATATTTTTTATTAAACGGATGGTGCGATCATTTGATGAAAAAGTAAAATTCCTCTAGATTGATTGTTACTGTGAGAAAGCAACATATATGGGCAACAGCTGCAGTGCATTTACAGACAGCTCTCTTATGTGGAGGTCATTCATCTGCCTATCAGATTTCTAGTGAAATGTTAGGCTCACAGCCACAGTTGCTACTTCAGCATCAGACCCTCCTCCAAAACTGGAAAGCCACCAGTATAGTCACTAGGGCACACGCTCCAATTCACTTACAATGAGGTGTCAATCCTGTGCGTATGTTTGCTGTATGCTCAAAGTCATATGATCTCAACCAAAGCATGTGCGTATGTGTTTATACACTAACTCCCACAGATTATTGCCTGCCTAAGATTATCTAAGGCCACAGTGAAGCTTTCACCACTCGTCTGTTTTTGCTCTGCTGTTTGTAACCTATAGTTTGAGCTCCTGATCAGTTCCACCCGAAAGTGACATGCAAGCGGTGCAGGAACAACACCTGTTCACGAAATACTGCATCATGCGATCTTTATCTCTCTGAGGGACCAGCACGCTCTTTTTGTGCATAGTGAGATTTTGCACTGTGCCGATGTGTTCACGTAACTTTCTATATTTGACCGCAAGCACAGCAGTGCCACAAATTACCACCTCAGCAGTCGGTATCAATTCGTAAAGATTACGACAGTGTCAAATCTGTAACCAGAAGACCTCTCGCCAGCAGTAGGGTTACAGATGTTTCTAAAAGTAGATGTTCTTTTTCAATTATTTTTATATGATTAGCATCAGATAAAGCACAAGATATTGTGACATTCAGGTGCAATGAACAATGTCATTGGGTCTGACTTGAATGTGGCAAATACTCTGCATCAGTCCAAACTTGTAAATGACCGTATGAATGTGCTTTGAATATTTTATGGGCCACAGAACAAATGCGTGGAACCAGAGAACCTCTGGCATCAGAACACTACTCATCACTACAAGTACTAATGGGGATGCATTTATAGTTAAGCAAACATGTTTTGTAGTATAAAATCCAATCTAATCAAATATTGGCATCAAATTCCCATCAAAAATAAAACAATTACACAATAACAGAATGTGTTGTCTATGCAAATCTCCTCGTTGCTGATAAGGTTTGTTTGCATCATAAAAATTCATGGATCATAAATTAAGGTCATAAATGTATATGGTTGGTTCACCGATCCTGTTTTGAAAGCATAGGACCACTTTGGTGGCTCATAGAGTGCAGATCTAGGTGAATGGGTTCATTTGGATCGCTCTGTGGCCTGTTTTTGGAGCCGCATCATTCAGTAAGTTTCATAAAAGCTTTTGCCAAGACTGCCAGAGCAGATCCCCCCGTGTCTGTCAGCACATGCCAGGCGCTTGTCTTTAAACGGCTGCGTCCTCTGTGACTTCCGCAGGGGCCCAATGCACCTCGGGCCAGAGAGAGAGCTGACCAAGCCATTTATTTAAGGACTCTGTTTAAACGCATCTCCAAGCGTGCATGCTAGTTAATTTCCACCATATGAATTTAACTTAGCACTTTAAGGGGTTCACTGGGTAGTGGTGATCTAATCAGTGGCAGTGCAAGGTGAGAAATCACATGGACTTGGCAAGGCAACAGCAATGATGTAGAGCAGATGTCCTTTACGACCTCTCTTAACAAAGGACTTGATTTTATGTACATTACTGACAATAAAAATCTATTTTGACTGTAGTATGCTGCATACTAATAAAGACATCAACTCAAGTGAGCTCTCGACCAGTACCCACAGTAAATACTTTATGGATGAATCACTCATCTCATAATATTGATTAGTACAAAGTGAAAAATCACCGGGCATCCACAATGTTTGTTGATACCCATGGCAGATGACTTTACATGATCCTGAAACGTCTAATTCACAGTAAGGTGAGGCTAATGTGTGTAGACTGATAACCATAAAAAACTAAAAACATGGCCTGTCTGTATTTCTGCATGTTCCAGCAGCCTGACATTGTCTTAAGTGATGACATGAATCTGAAGCCAGACTTTAGTTTGGCCTGAACAATTACTTTCACAATTCCACCATTTGTCAACTAGTGGTAGAAAAGTAACATAGCTGCTTTACAGAGTATGACAAATGCCATCTGATAGATCAAATCAACAGCAAAAGCTCTTGTACAAGTCTTAAGATCTGATGAATCTATCTTGAGAACTTCTTTCTGACATTGCTCGAATGTAACAGATTTAGTCTTGAACTACATTGACAACGCAGCTAAACATCTGTCAAGGACTGAAGACCACGTGTGACGTGATTCTAACATCAGCTCACGTATGAAGTCATTCCACTGCGGATTCGAAGAGTCAGTGTAACTAATGGATTATTCTCCAAGCCTCAGGATAAACAAACATTAAAGAAGAGTAATAGAATGAGCAGGAAAGAGAGTGGAATACAGATTAGGCTCCTACTGGGAAAAGCCTGCTGCTTAAAAAAAAGACACAAGAGGTCTTGCCACCACTCCGTGATCGTCATGACAAGAAAATGTATGTTACTAATTAATTTGCAACTACATATCTACTTACTCTCAGAGTAGACTGTTAGGGTAGGTTTAGTGGAATAAGCTGACATATATTGCAAAGTATCTCATATTGTATGTCGTGGATGTGTTAGAAGTTGCAGACGGTCTACTAATATTCTTATGACTGCTAGCTGGCATGTATTTGCAAAGTTATTTACTGTAAGTAGAATGTCTAAAGTGGACTATCAAAATGAAGTGTTACCTTCTTTGGTCCAAAGACGGCAAATATCTGTTTAAGCAGAGAGTGATCCTATATAGCTTACTGATTGGATAAGACTGTAGCCTGGTATCAGATGGAGAGTAGGGACAAGTGTGTACTTCCATTAAAAAGGTTTACAACGACTTCCAATTATTTTATCATTGAAAATCATGATAATGCACGCTAATTTAAGTGCAACTGAAACACTTGGTAACTGTCTATTTTGTGGGCCAGTCAGTTCTTTAAGCAATTCAAAGAGTCGTAAACGACGACAAGGCTGTTGCATCAACAACAAAAGGTGTTTGCCCTGAAGGGCTATTTCAGGACGGGCAGTATTCAGAGAATGGCTGCACTGTTGATTCACCTGCATCTACTGTGAGTCAGCTTTATAAAGGCCAGTGAGGAGCTCCGTGCAGCCTTTCAACCTGTCACTCTCCTTGAGAGTGTGTGTATGTGTGTGTGAGATCACTCCTGCAGAGGTAAACTAATCCTGCCCTAAAGAAAGCCTTGCACCCAGAGTAAAGAGCAGAAGGGACAGCTGGACAGGGTTAGCGAGTGTCTCGCCATGCCACGAAATGACTGCCAAAAATAAAATGATTTGTTTCTGGAGGTTAACTTAGCTTGCTTGCTCCTTTAAGGCTTTTAATAGACGTGCAGTTGAACTGAAGGATAGTTTGTCGGCTAAAAAGGCAGGTGAAAAATTGTCTTCTTTTTAAATTCTGCCTCTGACTTTCCGAAGCAGCTCAAGGGGACAAAGATAAAAGGTTTTTGAGAATTGCGTGGTATTTGTGGGGCGACACGGGGAAGGGCATGGGAGTGTAGCTGGAGGTATTTCGCAGCTGATCTGTACTCTCCGGGAAACAGGTCACGGTTACAACCTCTGACCTCATGAGGGTGGACACTCACACCCGTAAGTCCTGAGCATTTTAGTTTGAAATAAGTAAACAAAACACCAATAACAAACAAAGATGAGCACCAAGATGCAGCCATATGTAGCTAAGCAACAAAACAGTGGGTGCTCAATCCTTAAATGTGAGCCACTTCTCATTTGACTGCATTGTGATCAGTGTAACCGTATAATTGCTCTGTATGACTCAGTTATATTAAGCCTAGGGACACACCTGAGGTTAGTGTGACAGCTCGTATGTCAGGAAGGTTACTTCATGATACTGTGAGGTTAACACATGGTTAGGGCACAGAGAGTGTCTTAAATGTGGATTAGTTTTAAGCTGAATTACTGGACTCCTTGCTTTGCAGGACATACACTTGAGGAAAACTTTGGCCTGAGGATCACGGTGGGTATCCATCTGTGTCGCGAGAATGACGTGCTACTATATACGTGACACCACGCCCCCATAATCACACTGTGCCATCAAGCTGGAGACCATCAGCCTTTATGATTTCATAGTAACGACAGCACAGATGGTCACAGATGGCAGGGTGGCATGGAAAGACGCAGACCCTACCAACTTTCCGATTTTTTGCTTTGGATATCAAACACACACTGTACATATGCGCACATAGTTTTGCGTTTTGCTGTAAAGGATTGTAAAGGACATTTTGAATGTCAGACAGTTTGAAGATTATGTTTTTAACCAGTATTGTTCTTTAGTGGTGCTTGTTGCGTCCGACTGTGCTGTGGATATCAGTGAAACGTTCAATTGATGATTCATTTTCATTCGGTTCAGTTTTCTAAACCAGAGCTATGTTGTTCAACAGTACATTATGATCCTTGCTTTCGTCTTTCATGAGGGGGTTTGGTATCATAGCATTTTTGTTTTTCAGGCAGAACGTTAAGGAACACGACACACCCCAATCACACCCCAATTCAACCAATCAAATGACATCTTAGTGGTGCAACCTGAGAAGCAGAGAGCAGCTCGGGTGGCATGCATGAAATTTGTCCATTCCTCTCATGGGATTTCTGTATTTCTCATGGGATCACAAAATTTGCTCTGGTGAATAAAGTGTTTACAGTTTAAGTGATTAGTTTTCCACCACACAATGGCCACCAGACTGGGTAGACAACATGATTATAGATTTGTTCATTTACAGTAGAGTGATGGAGCACCAGTACCACTGTCCCAGGGGAGCTTTTACCATTTCTGTAAATCGCATTTTTCTCAAACATTTGATGTTTCTTTTGTGCTGACATGTTAGTCAAGGGGGCGCTAAAGCTCTGCATATTTTAGCTCAAAGCTGCTCCATGACCATTCTTTATAGGCCCAGATGTATTAAAACCCTGCCATGCATTAATAAAACTGTGGTCTGTCCGACAGTTCTGCTGTCTATTTGGTGTAGCCTGAAGATAATGAAAAGAAAATAATCTCAGACGTGGATTTGAGGGTCTAGAAAACCCTCAACCGTATTATTTTCAGCTTATCCAGTGTTTGTTTTATGGGGCAGTGAGAGGAATATCAGATTATACATTTAGCAAAGTTGTTTGGGTTTCATTTTTGTCTCTGACTGCAGCATCATTTTGAATCATGTCTGGTTGTTTATATAAGCTAGTGTGAACCCCTTCATATGGCAATGTGAGATAATGTCTGATGGGGCATAAAAATTCTCAGATCTGTATAAAATGATAACGAACACTACGATAAACAGAAACTGAAAAGTGTCATGGGAAGCACCAATTGCTGCTATCCAAGGATCTTTATGATAAGAAATGACCAACAGTGACTGATATACAGCGTCTAGAGATAGATGTAAAGTAGTGGAGTGAATTAACTACAACTATTAGCTATTTTTATGGCTCTTTTATATATTATTTTGCTTATGAGGTTATATGTTTCAGTGTTACACAAAAGTTAAAATCTATCATTACTATGAAGATTAAATATTTTGGTTGAAGATTAAATATTTTGGTTGAACTATTAATTTAAGAACAATTCTACTGGCAGTCAATAAACAAGAATCCCCCACCCCCATGCTAACATAATGGTCTCTTTGACCATTACAAAATTGGTATTGGCTTTGTAATAGTATTTGTATGGTATATTTCTTTTTTCTGCAGAAGCTTTGCTTTTCTGCATTTATAAGTAAACAGATATGAGTGTTGATGGATAGACTGTTAATCCTGTTGTTTAACTAATGTAACACAACGCACGTTACTTCACGCACTATGACAATAAAACTGTTGAGTTAGTAGAAGAAGATCAAACCCATAAAAGGGTGGTCCACACAGTGGATCAATTACAGAGTGACAGTGTTCATTACTTTGGAGTCAAATTGAGTCTTTCTCTTTCTCGCGCACACACACACACACACACACACACACACACATTTTCGTTTTCAACCCCATCAATTATTAAGCAGTGTAATTTTACTTTGTCACACATCTACTCATATACCCTGGCCTTTTTAACTTGGCTAACAGAAGGCTTCGGTGATCAGATGTGAGGTACAAATCTCAAGCTCCTTAGAAAGCCAATGGATCCAAACCACATCAGCTGCTGTTTACTTTCTCTTCAATGACAACAGGATTGAAGAATGAACAGGAAACCAGTTGGATTGTTAGCCTGCTGGAGACAGTCAATGTCCATCAGTGAAGAATGTGACGAGCTGTGTTTAAAGCCTTCACTAATGATACTTCATCTAAGGCACATCTTTTAAGGTAAGCAAAGGACAGCTATAAACAGAACTGAAGCGTAACAGAAGTGGTTTTAATAAATGGACTTGGTGTCAATTTGCGAATTCTAAATTAGGCAGCACTGAATAAGAAATCAATATGACTCTCTAGGGAAGATGCAGGAGCAGAAGATTAGAAAGATCGAGGGCTCTGTCTTACTAGAACTCGCAAAGGTGGAACCATTTACCTTTACTGGCAACAGGAGAGACACAAAGTATTTCTATAATAAAGATAAAAATAATCAACACTTTTATTGCTTTATTAGCTCTAATTCTAGCTGGCATCCTTGTACATAGACAACAAGTACAGTCATCATACAGACAGTGCTTCAGGACTTTTCTCTGAAAGTTGTAATAATAAATATATACAGTAATATAAAATACACATTAATAAAAAATGAAGACACTTTAGAGTTGAATTCTTTTGATTAATTATGTCACTTGCTTCCATCTCTATTTTTGTCCAGTGGATTTTGGGAGGACACATGTGATGCTTCCTTAGAATCCGGTGAAAACAAGATATCTGAGGTGGCTGCATAATTGACTTGCCTCAGTTTTGGATCAGCCTTCGTGTTAGCAGCACAGCTACTGTTTGATGACAGCAAATGCTGGCTAACGAGGCATCTCAAAGGTTTTGGTGAGTCATTGTATAATTCAACATGGATTTTCAGTTTCGGTGTCTTTGGGCCTGGTGTTAAATATTTGCCTTCATTCTTGTATGCTAAAAAAACGAGCATCAGATAAGACTCAGACAGAAAGAAAAATAATGAGATAACCGAAGTGCAAAAGGGTGCCACACCTCATGCTTATCTCCAGTTGATTATACTGTGATAAAATCATCATTGTGACCAAAACTGCAAATTATCCTCCATTATGGTTACTCTGGTGGAATGAATGAGAGTGTAAACACAGCTGAAGGAAATTCAAAACTAGTTTTTACCCCAGCAGGAATGGATGTGGTAGTTCATAACCTTGCAGTGTCAATTCATTAGGTTCACTGAAGCATTTCAGTGGCTTCCCACCTGACACCAAAGTACAGAGTTTGTAGTCAGCCAGGTTGTTCTTTTGCATTGGTGCCGAGGGGAAGTTAGTTTGATGGATGACACTTTCTGCTTTCCCTCAGGCTAAAGGAATTTTGCTTCTTTTTTAATGAATGGATAGATTTATAAACTGAATGCCGTGTGTACCGTACCTCAGCATACTAGCTGCTGCCTCTCTGGGTTATAAATATTTAAACACCTTCATCGTTTTTGTTTAATAAACTGAAAATAATTTGACTTTCTATTGGACTTTTTTGTGTGTTTGCCATAACCGAAAGCCACTCACAGTCAACATGACTGAATGAGTGACAGTTAACCGGCAGTGGAGAATATTTAAAATGTGATGCTGTGTCTCAGGTTGGGGGTCTGGTGTCTCTTTTCAATTGTGCAGATGGCACTTTCATGTTAGCTCCACCCATGCAGTGAGATTGGATCATGTGATTGGATGTTATAGTCTATTCATCTATTTCTAATGATCTGATTGGTCCAAAGGTCTGTAGTTAACCTTGTTTGTAAGACAACATTTTGGGTAATTGAGCCTTCAGCTTCATCAATCAAATGGACGTGCCAAGAGCCATTTCAAGCTTGGGCTTCTTTTGTGTTGGCTATGCCGCTGTAGCAATGCCAAAGAAGGTGGCAGGTTACCAACAACCGGCATGACTACAATACCCTGAACGTAAATATCAAAAACAAATTGAAATTTGAACTAGACCTGTTCCTGTCTCGTAAACTCTTGCTGTTGTGGGATGTAAACAAGGCCTGTGCTATTCAGGCTGATAATCGAGATTCATTGTTGCCAGGCAACACATTATTTGCACAGTTCTGGACTAGTCTGAGTAGCTGGAGTAAACAATATTACAGACAGGCTCAATGATGGCTATTTAAACATGCACAATGCTATCGTGTGTCCAGAGAACACATGTGCAGCGTGTTGCGCTGAAATCCATCTTTCTTTACATGGTCTCTAAAGTAGCTCACACTGGATTACTGCAACAGACAAACGCATGCTTTGTTAGTTTGTTCCCTCTGTAATCCATCCGTTTGGACACGTTATACAGGCCAGATGTTGCATTAGCAGCCATGGTGACAATAGCGGTAGAGTTTGACTGAATTTCGTAAAGACTTTCAATGTAGCCAAGGTTCCCAATGTAGCAACAAGTACAATAATGAACATCCCCCTCTTCAGCACTGTGCTGTTAATAGCCTTGCATCTGCATGCAAAACCATGCCAGACTAGCCAGAAGGGTTTCCCAAAGGCAGGAAATACTGGGAATGTGGGGGTCAGAAGTAAGGAATACTAGGAATGAGAGATGCTTCCACCTTTAGCTCAAGGCACTGAACCATTCAAGCGTGGTTAATGTTGCCCGAGAGCTTTGGATCCAATGCACAAATGAAGATACATGAAACTCTTCACCACGAACCGCGACAAACCATTCGTACAAAAAACAAAAGCCTTATGTTTGAGATGTCTTATTTCAAACAGTTTTGATTCTTCAGGCCATTAATACATTTATACATATATTTATATAAAAATGACAAATGAATGTGAAACAACTGTGATTTATAGCAGGGTTAGATTTTGTTTCATGAAACTGAACGCCACTGCCTCTCATCTTATATATATGTATCATACTTGATTCACTGCTACTGTGAATAGCCAAAGCTGATGCTTTTTCAGATGTGTTTCCAAGCTTTTCTACAAGAATCCACCAGATGGCTTTAAAAATAAACCTTGCTAAATATGTGCAGTGTGGGTGAATCTATGACAGTCAAGCTGACAAAAATACACTCCATTGCCTCAGGAAACTTTCTTTGGGAGATGGATCGGTAATGTACACAGAGGGAAAAAGAAAGACAAATGTGAACAAGTACAGAAAGTGATTGTGTGTTAGTACATCCTGATAATTGTGATTATCTGGTAGTGGGTTGACAGACATATTTTTTTTGACATTTTTTTCTTTATATAGTCTTGCAATTCGTGTTCAGTATAAACAGCTTACAAGAATTCTAACTAATGTATTATTTTTCATAGTAATTCATGTGAACAGGAAAGTAGGTTGAGGTAATTTCCTCCAAACAGCACTTAAGTCACGGTCTATTTTCATAGGTATATATACTTCCTGTCTTTTATTGTGTGATCGCAAGTTTATATTTGCTCAGACAGTCTGCGTGGGCAGGGAGTGTGCATGCAAATATAGTCTAACGTGTGAAGATGACTCATTTTTTATGTAACCAGCAACCATTTTGTTGAGTCTCTCATCAGTCAAGCTGTGTGTCAGGAGTGTTGATTTGCAAGACAGCTCTCCAGCCCAGTATCTATTGATTTTTTGCCATTGATGTGAGGGGATGACAACAGATCGAATCACTAAACAGCACACAGGCTCATTTCATAAACCTGACTGTATTATTAACCAGATGGAAATGGCACTTCAGCCATCTGTGCTTTTGTTTTGGCCTAAAATCCTAATTGGGCCAAAAGGAGTCTAGGCTCTAGATACACCTGCCACCTGTTTTGAGCTTTATGCAAATATTTATATGAATATCGTTTTTATGAACCGTTTTTGCTCTGGTACCTGACTGAAACGGTTCTGATTTTTTAATATATGTTCATGTACTGGGGATTAATTGCTGTACATCTTTTGAATCTTTTAATGACTGATTAGTTAGATTAGTTGCATAGTCCATTTAGACATTCTACTAACTATAAGTAACTTTGAAGCTACATGTCAATTACATGTCAACGAATTCCCATTAATTCACAACTATGTCTACTAACTCTCAGATTAGACTGTTATGATAGGTTTGGGATTAGTAGAATAAGTTGGCATATACTTTATATACATTTCTGATAGTGTGTTGTGTACCCATCAAAATAAAGTGTTAGGAGATTTTATGCAGACAGTCTACTAATACTCAAATGACTGTTAGTTGACATGTAGTTGCAAAGCTACTTACTGTTAGTAGAATATGTAAAGTTGGCTTAACGAAATAAAGTGTTACCTTTTTGTCTATTGTCAACATGGAAATTATGTTTCTGTTCCTAATTCTAGCTAAATGACTTGATGTCTGCTGTATACATAGACAGCTTGCTTCAAAAGCAGCTTCCTCCATGTCAAGTAACCTAGTAAGTGGCCATCTGTATATGGGCACCAACAGCATTTGCCACAAAAAATTACAAAAAAAAAACATGCACAATTCCTGACAGTTAATTCTATGATGATACATATAAAAGCACAGCTGAAAAAAAACTTAACATCAGTAAACATTCCTTATTTCTTATCTGCTATCTTTCTTTTTTTCCCCCACTATGCTTTCACTAGGTTTTGGAATAAAGCATGTGTGTACAGAACTGGCGACATGCTTTTTATATTTTATTGTTGGGTTATGGAACATGATGGAAACAGTAAAAACTCTCAGGTGTGTGTGGGCGCTTTTTAAAAGCTCTCATGTGTATACTACTCCTATCTATCCCCAGGACTGGATATCATTATGAAGTGTTTTGTCTGCAGGGTTCATTATTGTTACAGCAGAGCAGGTGAGGTTATACATGCTTTAATTAGTCACCAGGGGGAATCTTTGGTTCATTCAGGCTTTCAGCAGACAGCTTTTTTGTTTCTTTTGTCATTTAAGCAAGATAAGTAGTAGAGAAAATGATTTATATGCTATGTCTATAAGCCTGAAACTTAGGGTACAAGCTGCTGACAGTTTAAAAGGTTAAAAATAGGTTGCATGCACAATGCAAATCAAACCTGATATAAATTAAACTTGATTTAAAGCAAGCTATACGTATTAGAGCAACATGTGATACTACAATCTGGCATAATCTGTTTTATGTGATGTTGTACATATGTTGGCTGCATATTATTTTATCCCCTTATTCCGAAGGCTTTCACTGCATCCATGTGCCTCAGTGAGCATGTTGCCAAGCGGAGAAAGCTCGTTCTGGAATCACCACACATTCCCAGAGCACCGTTCTGATGCCTGGATGCTCCTGCAGTTCTAAAAGCAAAGCAGCTAAATATAGACAAAGGCTTGCACGTTGCATCCTCCCCCTTAGCTGATGGCGTAAGTACAAGAAGATACCTTGTACAAAGACGGGACTACCATTTTATCAGTCTTTTATCATAGCTGTAGTCTGCACCTTAGACAGCCCTCCCACAATCTGTTTGCTAATCATATGATGCATGTTGCTTACAAAACTAGGAAGTACTTTCTCAATCTTGAGAGCTGTAATCTAATTGGCTGGCTTTACACAACTTCCTGGAGTAAGGGGTCACAGCATTTTTTTTAATCAGTCCACCAGGAAAGAAAGTCATGTTTACAAGGTACTGGACTGACACCTGGAGTGCTTTTAATGATGAAATAATCACTGGATTTGCAAAACGTTTGCCAGGTTAGTTGCTTTTGCTTTTGCATGGGTCACGACACGTTTTTCCACAGTTGTCTTGTGTTTTGTATACAAAATTGTCAAGATATGCATTTTAATATGCAAACATCATCGATTGTGAGAAAAAGTGAAAAACAGCAACCCCCTATTGTGGCGTTTCTCAGGAAATCACTCATCCACAAAAGATCAGGGGAAAAAATTGTTAAGGGGGTGAATTAAAATAAGAATTATCTATTCTTATTTAATGCTTTCTTTGTTTTATCATGGCTTAGAAGTAATTCTGCGGTTGAAACTATTGCCATAAACTAGTTATACTGTGCCAAAATAACTTTTATGGTTTGAATTGAAATAAAAGCAGAGATTTTGTTTCATATCAAATGTAATTTAAATGTAATTTATTCCAATTATTGCACGGCAGGTGCACTACAGATTATAAGCATTTCAAGCATGATATGGTTATGTGCTGTAGCTTATCTACATTGTGTACACAAAAAATAGATGCTGACAAGTCAAAAAACAGAGTGTTAACGGAGCATTTTAGTAAAAGTCATTTTGGCAAACAGAATCTACTGTTTGTTCATCCCATCTTGAGGTCCCCCTGAAATTCTTCTAAAGCCCTCATGGCCCATGGTTGAGAACCTCCACCGTAAAAGATTTTGGCACAAATATAATAGATTTGACCTTTTAAAATGGGTATCTGAGAATGGAGTTTAAAGTCCCTTTGTTTGTTAATGGAAAGGGAAGGCATGTCAGTATTTACATAAGCAGCGGAGGAACCCTTGACCAATGATTCCATTGATATTGGACTTCTGCAGGTCTTTTCACAGCTTTTGGCCCTGAGTGCCATGCCTCAGTGAATTGGGTTCTATGGCTGTGCCTCAGCAAAGGGGATCTGTCATCCCTTTGCTATCACACTATCAGAAACTACAAGGCAATAATGTGAGAATTAACACGACCCCTAGATCAGCCCTTCTTACACTCCCGGTTTAAAATGACCCAATCCTGTTATCAGAGCCCCAATTCCTTACATAGTGCCTCCTGATGTTTCCCAGTAACCGCAGTGACAAATGCCATGACAGACATCCCAGCATACCCTGCTCCCTTCTGACCACAGCCTGACATGTGACACCACATTAGCTTGCTTCCTGGGGGGATGGATGGGGGAGATGATTGTGACTTGTTTCATTTTGCATTTTACTTTTTTAGAGAGTGTACATTTTGTATGCCAAACCTTGCTTTTAATTTGTTTTAGAGGCTAAGAAGTCAAGTCATATTTGATCAGATTGGAACTGAGCTGACATCTTTATGTTTAAATGCACGTTGAAACTGCTTATATTCACAGATCTAGGAGTACATGATCATTATCAAAAATCACATCTTTTGGGATATACCACTTTTCAAAGACTGAAATAGGATTATCTGAGTTGATGAAACTCAAAACAACATCAGGAATAACATCAATCATTGTTATTGTGCTTGATGTCTTTCAGATAATACACAGATTCAATCACATCACATATAATCTAATCACCATAGAATGTGTTTTGAAATGCTGGATGTATTTATCTGTAATGATGCAAGCTACAAACTTGGCTTCAATGTTTGAAGTTTGTGATGTCATGACATTTTTTGTGTAGTGTTGTTTTTGATGCAACTGCACTTAAAATTTAAATAAGGAATCAAATTAAGCTGCATAATCCAATATGTGCATACATGGCTCTTGTTTGGGAACTAAATGTACAGTACATGTGGAGGCAGTAATAATTATGTCGCACTCACTCCACCCTCTAGTGGACAGTAATTTTATCTGTCACGCCAAAATAACACTGCTAAAAATGTACGTATAAGGAAATTTATTTAAAATGTTAATTTGTATCCAGTGGTAAACACAAATGTCAGCTGGTCAATAAAACATATTTTATATATTTAAGGCAACCTGGGTGTTACTTTTTATTAAGCTTTTACCCAGACATCCATCTTTTAGATGGGCAAAGAAATAAGCTAGAAACTAGATACAGATCTGTTAATGTGATAAATTAACACACACCAATGTACAGTGAGCATTTACACATGCAGTCAAGAAAGTCTACCCTAATAGTTATGACTCTGACTTTCTGTAAAAACAGGAATGAAATTGAAAACATGAAAAATGCTTTCTCACAAAATGTACAGTATGCATATAAACACACTGTGGCATCAGGTGTGTGACTAGTGAATTTGTACTCTGTTTGGGACTGTGATTGGTGGACTTTAGTAGTCCTTTGGGAGTATGGCAAGCCATTTTAACATGACAGATTCTGTTTATATTTCAGTAGGCTAGTAGACTTATTTTTTTGTTAAATTCATGCATTCATTCATCCCTCCATTGATTCATTTACTAAGGTGAGTAGGAAATTGGCTACTATAAAAGTTTTGACTTATTACAACTAACTAAAAAATAAGTACTGGTATGACTAAGAAATAATGTGACAAAATAGATAGACAATAGTAAATATCATTACCAAATTAATGGTTATTAGTGCCTTTGTAAAAGGTAAGTGTCGCTATTGCATTAATACTATTCATAGATAACGTTTAAATGTGAAGAAGGCTTGCCGCACGGGGAGGGGAGAGTAAGAAGGTGGAGGCGAACGAGGCTGGTAGATAAGTCCAGACAACACCTAAACCGGTTTAAAGTATATTCCGTTTAGTGTATGTGTGAGAGAATGCCACGGGCTGTGCAGAATTTCCTAGGCCCAAAAGTGTGGAGCTGTACTGAGCCATGCGTGCGTCTTTGTTTGTTTTGCACGTTTCCAAGCGATGATAACGCGAAATCGGGTAGCGTTTGAGGAAGCAGCCCCTAGAGTTTGCTCGCTCAGGTCTGGATGTAGCTGATTGGAGTAACAGCAGTCAGAGTGGGTGATCACAGGGAGGAGGGGAGAGACTCTGAAGTGGCTTTTCTGCGTGTGTGTGTGATTCTCCAGCGGCCATGTTAACCAAGAAACCCTGCGCTGCCGCTGCTGCTGCTGCTGTCTACCCGACTGGTAAGGAACGCAACGCCCGGATCTAAAGAGGGCGACGCCGGTCTCGTTAATTCTCCGGAATGGATTGAGGAGATGGATTATTTATCCGAATTAAATGCTCCATAACGCTTGTAAGGCTCGCAGCTTTTCGTTTCATTCCTCGCCGTTAACTGTGTGGTCGAGTATAGTAGCTGTAAGCCCCGGAAACAGCATTGGAAAAGCGGCCGTTTTTATATTTATTACTTATTACCATTACTATAGAGACAAAATATAGAAACCAAGCGCTTTGGATTAAAGGCTTTTAAATGCAATAGGCGTTTTATAGCTGTGTCTGTATTGCAGGTTTTTATTGGTGCTGTGTTGTTGAAAGCTCTCAGTATCATTCCGGTCCTCTTTAAATTTCATCATTTATACGTGTTATGTATCAGTGCATGTAACGTCACTGGTCTATAGTTTAGTTTTGCCTTTCAAGACTACTGGCAGACAATTGTGTAAACATTTGACCAAATATATTTTTACTGACTTTCAACAGGCAAAGGGGGTGAGATTTGCCAGTCTTCCCCAGGACTGGGCATCGGGGGTCCCCGAGCTGGAGCTGGGACTGAAGCCACATCACCCGTCACATTACCACCACTCAGGAACAGCAACTCTCTCACGGTAAAATTAACCCTCTTGCTTGCAGTTTCAATCGTTCATGTCCTTTTCTTTGTTCTCATATGTGTTTTTAATATTAAGTAACTATTCCATATATATGTATTTTTATCATCACGTGTACTTAGTTCAAACATTTTAAAATGTGTGGAAACCGTTTACTGTATTTAGAGCAAGACGGTAGACTAATGTTGTAACACATTAACTTTGACAGTCCTAAAATATAAAGTGTTTTTTCTATTTACATTTTCTTATTCTCTAGCTCTCACTTTATAGCATGTGTTGTTCATAGCACTGAAGTAATGGTCCATATCATGTCAGTATTGTGAGATGTTACAATGGCCACAAAGATGCTGATGGAAAAGAAAGTCTGATGCGTATATAGAAATTAAAATGTGTTAAGACAGTGGAATATTGCACGTGGTGGGACAAAATCAGCATTTTATTTGTGCTTTTTTAAAAGAGACAGAAATAATAAGAGCTTGAGGGTAGTTTCAACACTTTGAATCCCAAAATGCATGATTTACCCCAACGCATTCTTTTTGAGAAAAGTAATATGAGCAGTAGTAATGATCAGTAGCTCTCTCAGAGTCATTGGCTGATGTATTGTGTGTTGCCATTAGTGGGGGATGGGAAATGCTCAGGCCATCCGTGTGACGCCAACAGGCACAGCTGAAATCTGTCATGTAGTGAATTTCCTTATGTAAATCTATACATCCAGAATTCTACTTCATCAAGTCTGCATGGCGAAGATATTTTGCATGGTATTAGAATAATAAACACGGTATTCTAATATATAAGCTCATAATGCATGACGGTCAGATAATCTGTTGATTAGTAAAGTTTAAAGAATTGCAGTTCGTACAAGTGTATTTGATATGTTATTCTGAATTAAATACAAGAATTGGATCAATGCCGTTTATGACTAAGTACCGGAGTTCTTTATTTAGCTGTCATTCTAATAGGTGTAAATATAGACACAGGCTCGCATGGTAGGTGTATTTGTATGTCTGCTTTCTCTTACAAGACCGAATATCTGTGTTATGTTATTACCAAATTATATCTAATCATTGTGTATGAAAATCTAGTTCTTAAACCAACATGTATATTTAATGACATTTAACTCATAAGCTGCAAATCATTATGTACACGTCTATATGAATGCACTTTTTCAGTGAATAAGTGAAGTCTGTGCTTCTATTTAGAATTTTTCAGGTTTCTGAAGATGCAAAATAAGCTTCACATCTCACTGGAAATTATAACTTGCACCTTGCCCTTGCTTATTACTTGCATGGTAATTAGGTGTGATGATGAGCTATAATCTGATGATGCTTAAGTTTACAGTAATTTTGAAGGGCTTGTTCTTGCTTGGTTATGTAACATCTTACATTAACAAATTAAAGCTGGTTTTGTATATTGTATATAGAGCTTATTAAGTCCAAGATCTTAAAATTAATTTTGATGCTTTTCTATTGTCTGTTAAGCCAAGGTCTACTTAGGTGATTTGTTCTGTCTGTATTTGTCTAAAATCTCTGTTGAGTGTCAAACCTTTTAAAGTCCAGTTAATCTCCTTAAGGGCACTTCTATCATGCAGTATATGCATTTTGCAGAGTAAGTGAGTATTAGAATGATCTCTCAGACCAAATGTGTCTTTTGTTCAGCTCCAGTTGTGTCCTCTACGGCTGTCTGCAAGCATGCCCTTTCCACGACCCTCCACCTGTCCAGATCACATTAGAACTAATCAGCAGTGCAGCCAGAAGTATTAAGTACAACAGTGTTAAATTAAAGCTTTATTGAGATTCACTCTTAGTGCCTACACAAGACGGGAGAGTATCTTGTGTATGACGCATAATCTCTGAAAATGGTTTCTTTAGAAAAAGTGGGTGGCTGGTAAATTATTTAGACTACCCTGGCTTAACTAATCCATAAATCTATGCTTTATATCATTTCCTCATTGGAACTGGTGTGATTTACTGTGTAACATCTAAAGATTGGTTTATTGGTTTAGGATTAGCTATTGGTTAAAATGATTTAGATTTGAATAATACAATTTTCTAAACCAGAGCCTTGTTGTTCAACAGTACATCATTAGCCAAGTTTACATCCAGTTTTTACGCTGTTTTGTTATCGACAAAGGGAATTTGCAGGGGGGGGGTTGTTTTTTTTATGTAGTTTTATTAGACTTTATTGGAAATAGGAATGTTAATTTAGGTTATTTATTATTAACTGACAAGATTAAATTTGAGATTGATACGTGGCTGTGAATTATTTACAGAAGCACAACTGTTTTTACTGTGAATGTACACAAATAAAATAAATATTTAGAATAATTTAGAATAATTTCTTATTCTTGAACAAGTATAGTAAGCTGTTTTCACTTTTATAAGACCCTTCAAGTGATCCTGTCGGCGCAGTTATGCATTAAACTACTAACTCTACACCTATAATATTCTGGACAAAATTAAGCCTAATAAATTTAACTTTTATTTTTTTTTGTATTAAAAAGAGACATCAAATTAAAGTGTTTCAGAGGTAACACATCTTTTTACCATATATAAAATTTTAAATGCAATAATAGGAATATGATTTAATGCGCTTTTGAACAAGGTGCTTTGACACAAGCAACACCACGAACATTGACGCTGCCACATTAATTTGTGTTAAAGCCCCTTTTTCTCAACAATCAATTTTTTGCGACTTTTGAAGTATCGATATAGAATTCATGCACTAAAGTTTAACGGAAAAATACCATGTCGGCATTTACAAAATTCTATCGATAATTAGCATTTCCATCAGCTATATCGCTAAAATATTTAAAGCGCTAAATATTTTTTCCCAAAAACGGATGTTATGTCACTAATGTCTAATGTCACCTCTCTTGTCTTGTGTGAGGCAGGGAAAAAGAAATATGGCTGTATATTGAGTGTTTTAAGAGCAGATTGTATCGGAGCCCTTGGATTTAGAGTTCAAGCTGGGTATTACTCTTTATCTTCAGTCAGGAGGTGTAGAAACATCAGCACTGACCATCTGGGGGATTAGAGATCGGTTTAGATGAAAAGGATCTGTACAAATCAAAAGTCTTGTATTGCCCTGATATTTTATTTAGTTTTGGAGATTATCACTCTTTCTGCATGTGAATACAGCATGGCTTAGATTAGACAGTAAAGCACAATTAATTGGATTATGAGCATTAAAATTCAAAACACAAAAATAAACACTAATCTATTAAAACTATCAGTCCGAAATAACAAGGCAGAAGTCAAGTCAAGTAGAGTCATGTTCAAAGGTGTAAGAGTTTTTGTTTTTGTATAGAATGAGAAGGTTGCCACAAACGTCTGACTGAAGCAACAGGATGTCCTTGTAAAAACAAGATGCAGAGGTAATCACATTATCAAGGAAGCAAGCATCTTGCCGGACAGGAGATTCAGGAAAGCAGGAAATTCATGTCTAATGTCCTTGAATAAACAAAAAACCATTCCATAGCTTAGTCCACAAGTCTGAATTCCCCATCCTGAAAACAAGGAATAACAACCAATAGCATTTGAATTGAAAGGTTAAGAAATTGCACTCTACACCTCAGACACAAATCAAAATGAAGTCAATGCAAAGCAAGAGATACCATTTAGAAAATACACAAGTGCCTAATCTATTTTTAATCTGTACATTTTGTCTTTCAAGCCATTCTTTTCATTCTGTATATTATGTGCTGATCTTAGGTCTTCAGTTTAGGAAACTTCCTTCCTCTTGATCCAATAACAAAACACAAGGAACATTTAGTTGTACCCTGTCCAAGCTTTGCTTAGTACAAGCATCTATTATCTGGTTTGTTCTGGGTTTTTTTCTTCTTTCTTTTTTTTTTTTCAAGTGTATGCAAATACAGATGGAATGACATTTATGCAAGGCTCTTGTCGAAAGTCTTGGAAAAATTGTTTGTCATTATTGCAACAACTGCGTTATCTGGCCTGAAGTGACCTTCCACCTTTTACCTTCCACTTTGTTGAAAATCTGCTTTAAATATTTTGCTTGCTACAGTAGAAAAGACCTAGGTTCTTTTATCAGCATTGACAGGGGATTGAATTACATGAATATTCAATATCTTAAATATAAAATATTTAATATTCAATACCTATAGCTCTAGTCTGGTTTGTGTTAAATCTAATGTATGTTATAACAGCTGTGTTCTCTTAATTTATTTTGGAAACAATCCTCAAATTATGCCTCTTGTTTTTGTTTTACCTTACCCAGGCCGGAGGCAATAAACACACAATGAATGACCATCTGCACGTCGGGAATCACCAGCAGATCCACGTTCAACAGCTGTTCGAGGAGAACAGCAACAAACGGACTGTGTTGACTGCACAACCCAATGGGTTGACACCCGTAGGTAGAGCAGGTCTGGCCATGCCGGAGAAGCAGCAGGAAAGCAGCCAGTGTCGACAAGGCAGCTCAACTTCCATCAAATCAACTGAAAGCAAAACCAAGCCAACACCTTTGACTCCTGAGCAGGCCATGAAACAGTACTTGTCTAAGCTTTCAGTATTTGAACACCAAGAGGTCTTCAGCTACCCTGAGATCTATTTTATAGGTCCAAATGCAAAGAAAAGACAAGGTGTAGTTGGGGGTTCAAACAATGGAGGTTATGATGATGATCAGGGCTCCTACATTCACGTGCCCCATGACCATATAGCATATAGGTATGAGGTACTAAAGGTTATTGGTAAAGGCAGTTTTGGCCAGGTGGTGAAGGCCTATGACCACAAGAACCACCAGCAAGTGGCCCTGAAAATGGTACGGAATGAAAAGCGATTCCATCGCCAAGCAGCTGAGGAAATTCGCATTCTGGAACACTTGCGCAAACAGGATAAGGACTCCACCATGAATGTCATCCACATGCTGGAGAACTTCACATTCCGAAACCATATCTGCATGACGTTTGAGTTGCTCAGCATGAACCTTTATGAGCTTATTAAGAAAAACAAGTTTCAGGGCTTTAGTTTGCCACTAGTGCGCAAGTTTGCACACTCCATCTTGCAGTGTCTCGACTCCTTGCACAAGAACAGAATCATTCACTGCGACCTCAAGCCTGAGAATATCCTTTTGAAGCAGCAAGGGCGCAGTGGGATAAAAGTGATCGACTTTGGTTCCAGCTGCTACGAGCATCAACGGGTCTACACTTACATCCAGTCACGCTTCTACAGGGCCCCAGAGGTCATTCTGGGTGCTCGATACGGGATGCCAATTGATATGTGGAGCTTAGGTTGTATCTTAGCGGAATTACTTACAGGGTACCCTCTCTTGCCTGGAGAAGATGAAGGGGACCAACTAGCATGTGTCATAGAGCTGCTGGGCATGCCCTCCCAGAAGCTAATGGATTCATCTAAGAGAGCCAAAAATTTCGTCAGCTCAAAGGGATACCCCCGTTACTGCACAGTTACAACCTTACCTGATGGCTCGGTGGTGTTGAATGGGGGACGGTCACGGAGGGGCAAGCTCAGAGGTCCACCAGGCAGCAGGGACTGGGTGACAGCACTTAAGGGCTGTGACGACCCTCTCTTCTTGGACTTTCTCAAACAGTGTCTAGAGTGGGATCCGTCACTGCGCATGACCCCTAGTCAGGCCCTCCGCCACCCATGGCTTAGAAGACGCTTGCCAAAACCTCCCACTGGGGAGAAAACCCCCGTAAAGCGGATCACTGAGGGTACTGGTGCTATAACTTCAATCTCCAAATTACCTCCCCCTTCTGGCTCAGCCACAAAGTTAAGGACTAACCTGGCACAAATGACTGATGCCAATGGGAATATACAACAAAGGACAGTGTTGCCAAAATTAGTCAGCTGAACACTAATTTCTGTTTTTCTTTGACTTATAATATTGGAAATTGTGCAAAGCTGAGCATTCAGAAGTGTGGCATTTTTAGGAATAAGAGTCGTTAATGCATATCCACCATTTATGAACTGCTTTGTAGCACCTTTAGTTTTTTTTCTGTTTTCTAGGAAAGCTCAAATGGCCAAAAAAGGGGGAACAACACTTTTACGTTTTTATCTCAGGGCTGTGTTGAGTGCTAAGTGTCAAGGAGCATTCATACAATCTGGTCTATAATAACAAAAAGTCCCACTTGGTTTAATACCTAAATCTTGTAGCATAAAAAGTAAATGGCCTTGCCACAATGAAGAAATGGTAGGATACATTGTTTTGTGTGCTTCTGAAATTAATCACCACCTTCAGATCCTCTCAGATAAAGTGCATTAATAGGTGAGGATTAAAAATGCATTTTACTAAAAGCTATGTGAGGCTTGCTGCATTTCCCAGCATTACTGTTGTCAATATCAAGAATAGAAAACATACTATGGTAAGAGAAACCCGTCATAATGGAGAGTGGAAGTTGCAGACTGTTATGAGGTAGCGGAAAGAAACAATGTTTACATGATAGATTTGGTTTGTGCCTATAAGTCTCTTGACATTCCTTTAAGAAGATAAAATAAGAAAATAGAGGGTGTCTAGAGTGGTCTACACTACAGTAGACTGATGGCAAGTTTAAAGGAATTTTTGTGGTTTGATAGAAACAATACTGTTCTCACTAGTACTTGTCAGGTGTACGTTTATATAATTATTAGCTATTCGCTGGAAGAGTTGCTTTTGAACAAGTACTGTCCTGGAAAGGAAAAAATGGTGCTTTACCTTTTTTATTTATGAATCTTTTATTGCTTGAAACTTAATGCTCATGGATCAAAACAGTGTTGTGTAATCACGATGAGCGAAGGCTGGTTAGTTTGCAAGTTTTTTTTGTCTCTCAAGTGAATGCTTGCTGTGGCTAGGACTAAGAACTGAAGAATTGTAAAGTAGGACATTGCATCTATGCCAATACAAGCAAGTAACAATGCTAATGAAGATAAATATAATAATGTAAGAGCAGAACATGACACGTGATTCAAGTCTTGAATCAAATTTATAACCACTAAGACAATACAGATACAGCTACATTGTATATGGTTACATAATCATTGTGTGGACTTGCTAATATCAGGCCAGAGTTAAAATTCTAAAAGGTTGTTCCCTTTTTTAATAATAAATAATGTTACAAAAAAGTTATTAATAACACTTTTTCCCTAAATCCAGAACAGGTGTATTTAAAACAAAAGGATGGCCATTTTGTGGCATTTATGTCATAGAAAGAATAATTTGACTGACATGGGTGTAAAAGCTTAAAAAGTTTATTTATTTTATTTTATTGTGTCAATGAAGAGCTAACATAGGTGGAACACGTGGCCTGGATGCGGCTTGTATATCAATCAAGTGATTTATGGTGTAATGCACAACGAAATATATCTGCCACTACTTTGAGATCGTACTCTAGCAGGAGGTAGTCCTGCTTGCTTTCAAGCAGTCACTGATTGTGAGGGTGTGGATGGGGGTCAAACTACGAGCTGTCAGGGAGACCAGCAAAGCTGTAATGCTCATGTTGATCCCTCACCCCCCCACTGGAGACTGACACAGTGCCCTCCAGGCCTAATGCACACTGCACAGGGGTTCAGGCCCCTTTGAACACCCATAGTGCTTTATAGATTCAGAGGTTACCTGCTAACATCAGCAGGCATTTCACGATGTACTTTACACTTTTTTTATTGTTCTGTGAATTGACAGCAGTGTGGAATAATTGTGCCCTTAGGTTTAATACAATGTGCCTTTGGTTATCAATGCCATTCATTTTATTTCAAACAATGATTCTCCCTTTCATTTATTCATGGTGATCCTCTTGCACATGTTTGAGCATCGCCCAAAGATACTTCCCAAACCTCATTAAATGGGACGTGGGAATAAGTGGCCGCACAGTTGAGGTTGTACATGCAGTCAATGTTTTTTATACCATGATTTGATAGCAGAAATAACATTTGGGCCCTTTTCCAACAGGGATGTCTTAGTAAGAGACAACAATTACTACAGTCACATAGACCTTCATTCATGTTGTCTTAACATCAAAGTATTTGAGGAGATACATTTGGTTAATTTTATTACAATAGAAATAAGAACACATTTTAATATTTTACCTCAGACTGTTGTAATATTCTTGTACTTTATGAATCCAGGGCATTTGGTACATACCAAAGTGCATTCCTTTCTGTGTTAGTGGCTACGAGGGAAAAGAAGCCAGAATTTCTCTTTTTACCTGATCAAGAGGCCATCAAGCCACTCAAGGGCATGTGTTGATGTTGATAACCCTCTGTGGAGAGGCAATGATAGGTGAAGGGTGCTTGAGCTCTATTAGACAGTCACATCACCTGTTAAAATGTCTGACAGATGTAGCATACCTCCAAACCTCTGTTACTTGACATGGTTGGATGTATCTCCAGAGCAGTGAAAACTGCAACCCCAAGAAATCCACAGTGAGTCAGCTGTCATCCCAGTGTGCAATACAGTGGTAGCATTGTTGAGGAAAATCAAACTACATGACTGAAAGTTACATTTTGAAACAATGTGCTTTTTACAATTTTTAAATGTATGCCCTAACTCTTGAATCTAGCTACCCACTGTCAACTTCGGTCAGTTCTTTTTTAAAAAAATGAATCTTTAAACGGAGGAACAAAGTTGACGTTGTTTATATTCAGCCACAGAAACATACTGTACATATGTGAATTTGTTGAGAATTTGATGTGGATGTGTACATATGTATAATGTTTTAATTTTGTGAAATGCTGCTGAAAACACTACATATATTGCTGTAGTGGGGTTTTATTGTTGGCGGCCAGTTTAATGATACTGTATGTATTGTACAGCTGACGGAAGAAGAGTTTTTTTTCTAGTGATCATTTGTTAAATTTTATTGTTGTGGCTGGAATATATTAATAATAAAAGTTTTAATGTCCATCTTTACTAAATGCTTTTGTGGTGACGTTATTAAGCAATCTGGAAAAAAAAGTGATGACAATGCTGACAATTTATGATCTAGTTCACAAAAGGATTGAGACATGAACTAATAATATTGTGGCTTTATGTCACTTGAGACCATACCACAAATATGAAGATAACACAAAGGAACAATATTGGTGGTATCCTTTTCAGAGCATTTCCCCAGCCAATGAATGATGAAACACTGAAAAACAATCAAAGCTAAACTTTAAAGCGTGCCTCTGCATTGTGCCAACCGAATAGTGGCAGTGTGCATTTTGAAAAAACTGTTGCAATTTGATATTGTTGTTACAAAAGATTTGTTTTAGTTATCGTTCATAGTGTCTTAGCCCCAAGGGAGTCTAGTAATTACAGAAAACAAAATTTCTACAATAATCAAGTTACTGGAACCAGGGGGTCAAATCAAGTCAGGTGCAGGCTTGATCAGTGTTGTCATAGTAGAACATACATACATGCTATTTTAGCTTGTGTCAAAATAAGATATGTTTAAAGGACTGCAAAAGAAAATCTAAAGATCTGGGCATTCAGTACTAGTCTATATTAAGGTACATAGTAAACAAACTAAAATAATTCTGCAATGTAATTGTTCTATGAACCTCCTATTGACAGTTGGCCTTTAAGCAACGTTTGAGTTTGATATTTCTATATAATAATCTTCACCCATTTTGATCAGTACTACACATGACTTTGGCTATCAAAACCGGGTGAAGGGTGCTAGATACCGAAGACAGACCTGTTTGTGCTATTAATAAAGTATAGAGAGGACTACAATGCTTTTTTTTTTTTTTTTACCTGTAACAAGCAACACAAAACCACTAATGAGGAGCAGCCTGTTGTAAATTTTAGATATTTGGAAAGTGTGGATTTATTTTGGCTGTTGTTTTCTGTGCACAGCATGGCTGCATTTATTATTTACAGGAAGTTTAGAAACTCCCACTTATAAATGGTAAGACCACCCATTGACTATGCGTTTCTGCTACTTTACTTGAGTCATATCCTGAGGCAATAAAAAAGTAGAGTGGGCAAAATTGATGCCAGCAGTACTCTAGCTAGTGCAAATAAATGAGTCATTGGCAGAGATCTGAAAGCTGCTTCATTTTCCTACTTCAAGTGCACCAAAATGTCTGTGATTCTTTGGCTATGGTCTTATGCACCAATTTGTGGGATGTGTATAACTCCCCTATCTTTTGATAATTGCCTACAACCAATCATAAATATTGCAGTGCAGTATCTTTCCAAATCAGAGAAATTCTCAACTGCTCTCACTGACGTTAATAAAGGTGTTCCTCGGCAGAAAGTCATCAGTGTAAATGTGTTATCTGTAGTGTTAATAAATTCAGTGTTGACATGAATGGAAAGCGCTGAAAATTTTAGGTGTGCTGGGCCTTTTAAGACTTGAACTGTCTATGCCAATTATGGTTTAAATGAAGACTATTCATAGGCTTTCCAAATGCTTTGTGTTACTGATTTGGATTATATTGGGCTACTAACATGTCAATTCTCCGATTAGTTCCAACCACAGGCTACCTTTCGTCTTCTAGGTCATACTTTTTCATTTTTTTGTCATCAGTGCATGATAACAGAAATTAGTCTTGCACCAACATCTAAGCCATTCTTGAAGGCAATGCCATTAATCTAAGGGAAAATATCTGTATAGCTATATAGAATTCTTGTGTAGGCCATATGGAGCTTTGGAGACTGATAAAGTTTAAAGGGGGATTTTTTTTGTCTCCATACTGTTTCTGTTGTTTTGGCTCACTGGCCTTTCTTCATTTTTGCTGGGCAAGCGAGTGTGGGAAGAATGTCCATGTGATAGGCCTCTGTAAACAAACAGAGCTGGTGATGTCATACCACTGGAATGCAGAGGAATGCATTTTACAGACTGAGGGTGCCGTTTATAGGGGTATTCCCCCAGAGTAAGATAAACCATCAATGTTGACTGCTCTGTTTAATCATATCTCTTTAAATTTCTTTAGGATTAATTTATTTTATGTATATAAATACTGTTAGTTTTTGAGTTTTTTGTCTCTCCAAATAGTGGTTGTGAATTCATTATTCTAGGAATTAAAAAAAAAAAGCTTAGGTAAAAACCACTTATAGTCATTTCACCATTAAAACAAAAATAATCATCATTTCAGTATTTCAGGATCATGCAGTTCTTGTCAGCCTTTCTTAAATCTACGAGTAAACAAACTCATGACTGTACTGACACAATCCACAGGGAACTATTCTCTTATTAGGTTTCACTCTCATTGGATGTGCTTTTTTCTAACAATTCTGAGATTCTTAAGCATGCATTTGCATGACCTAGGAAAGCAAGTTTAACACCTTTCAGTGTTCCATATTCAGTTCCTACCTCATGAGGAACAGAAATATGACTCCTGACAGTATTTTCAGCTGCATGTTCTATTTTATAACCTGGTGGTCCTGTCTAGACTGCCATCTCATTTATTTATCCACAGGTAATGCTGTTCATGCTGCCAGCTCCAAAGAGCTCTTTGGCCTATTGGGGCACGAGGAACAGGCTTTCTAAGAAGTTGAGTAAATGAGGCTTCTGTGGCATGGTCTCGCAAACCTTTTCTTTGAAGTTAGCTCATCTGCTAGGATATGAACACCCTTAAAGGTCTCTTGTGGTCAGACAGCACCTGATACCAACCTCGGTCCTCACATCAACTGAATGATATGACAATGACAAGCCAAACATTGTTGAGAGGACCAGGATTCTCTGTCCTAAAGCCTTAGAGTGCCATTCAAAACACAACCCGCATACTACATCTCTTGTAAACTTGCACATGATATGTTTTCATCACGCAAAATTACACAGCTGAAGTATTGCACCAAGAACTAATCTAGTTATGAACACAGATCTGCCCTAAAAGGAGTGATATTAACACACACACTTTTTCTTGGTTTTGCATTTTATTTCTTTAATGAACTTCCTAGTACAAAGATATGCTAAACTTGTCTGTATATCTGGCAATAGGTCATTAAATGCAGCTAATCTTCCTCAGCAAGCGCTGTCCTCAGTAATGATGTCAAGCTGATTTGAGGGTCAGGGGAGGGCCTGAGATCTTTAGTGAAAGAAGTTCATTTCTTTTTGCCTCTGTATTTCTGTAAGTGTTAAATCTTAAGCTGTTTTCTCTACCATTTACAAAGCTGCATATTTTTATATTTGTTATAGTTTATAATCCTTTATACAATTAAACAAATGTTTAATTTAATAAACACAATTTAAGGACATTTGAATATCGGCAACACAGATAAAATGATTTTATAGATCACAAGATTTATAGTTCACCTGTGTATTAGGTCTTTCCTTGAATTTTCACTTAGTGGTCATGTTTGGGTTAAATGTATGGTAATAAAGTATTGCAATTGCATTATGGATTTAGATTTTGCCATGTTAAACAAAAGAGCATGCATGTTGCTTTTGAGGTGCTATTCGAAACCGATATTTGCAAATGTGTTTTTCAGGATTGTGTTGAATCCATCAATCCAAATAACTACTCTTAAGTGGTGACATGATAATTGACTCTATTGGAGAAGCTGGCAGCCTGGACCCTCTTCCTCACCATATTAGGAATGTGAGAGACTGAGAATATGGAACCGCCTTGATTCGCAGGAACTGTTAAGTCAGTTGAGTTAAAGCCATGCTATTTTGAGCCATCAGAATCCCCGAGAGGGAAGAGGAGCAGCTTTGAATCAGAGGATCAGAGTGCCTGCATTCAAGTGCATACATCTTGACCTGTGATAGGGCATGCTAGGATAGTTGTTCTCATTCTATAGATAGTCTCTCATTCTCAACTAAAAGTAATGGTTGCAATTAAAAAATGTATGGCAAAGCAAGGTTTTATATTTGTTAAAACACCGCTTGTACTGTAATATACTATAATATATGCAGACTACTGTGATCTTCATTTGCTGTATTTCACTTTAACACTTATCTGCAATGACTTTGCATTGTAGTTGATTGAAAGGTTGGAAGAAGGGTGTTCTTTCTGCTATCGACCTTTTCATAACGGAGGAGATGAAAGGTTTTGAAAGAGCACTTTCCAGCATCACAGGAGGCTGATCAAATCTTTTATGGATATTGTAGAGATGTGCTGTATCAGCTGGCTGAAGATGATGTTCAAGCAGTTTAGCTACACATATGCTTTCTGATGCAAACTGTAAATAACAGTATATTGTTGTACACTGTATGTTATTAAATAGTATTATGGTATAAATTACAAATGTAACTGTTTCTCATCCAATCATCCCTGCAAATATAGGCCCCAGGTAAGATGCACTGCTTCGGCTCTGATCTCAGTCACAGTTTGTGGTAGAGGTCATTATAATTTGCCAATATATTTATGTAGGTATCTGTTCTGCCAGATTAATCTGAACCTCAGCTGATGTGTTTAAAGCAAGTAGTCATTTGAGAGAGATAGGTAAGCAAGGTTATTATAGAGGTAATCAGATGCTTATTGCTGCTGACTTCAGTTATTTAGAGAAAATGAAAAGTGTATGGTAATGATTTTAAACCTGCCCTGTTTGCTTTGAAGAAATAAGTAGCCTGCTTTGTACCTCACTTGTCAATGAATGATCGGCTTATTTGTATTATATCACGCTGCACAGAATATTAATTTGATACAAAAATAATAAAACTGAATGAACCTAAAAAACTGCCAGAAAAACTCAGAATTGTATGTTCTCAGTGATCTACTTTAACTGGTTTAAATCTGTGGTCCCACTTTATATTAAGTGTCCCTAGTACCTGTGTTCTTCCATAGTAACTAGATGTGTATGTAGTATGCAACCACAGTGTAAGTATACACTGGTACATAGTATCTACAGCTGTAATATTACTGTAACTACACACATGTAACGACCCTCAGAATAGTAAGTACACATGTGTAACAAGACTACCAGCACTTTTTGGTAAATAAAGAGTTACACTTTATAGCAAGTAGACAATTGTTATGGATTTAGCATGTAATTACTCTGATTTTACACAGCAGCGGGCAGTAAATTAGGCTTTACGTATAAATTGTGGTTGGCATATACCCATATGGTACATATCCCTAAACCTACCCAACTACACCCCCTGATCACCCCCTGTTCCAGTTACTCCTGTTACACATTTGTACTTACACACACCATTTTGAGGTTTGTTACATGTGTGTAGTTACAGAAATATTACAGCTGTAGATACTATGTAGCAATGTGTACTTACAGCATACTTTGAGTAGCATATTAAAGATGTATGTAAATGAGATTTTGAATTTAATTTTGTGACCCAGTATTGTTTTTCAAACTCCAGTTTAACAAAAATACAGTTCTTCCGTAGAAAAGCATTTCAGTCTTTGTTATTTTACTCCTCACATAATCTTTGGTCAACTTTTACTTCTTTGTACTTGCTTCTATGTAGCAGTTGACACCATTCAAAGTAGTTCTGCGTGGTCCATATAAATGATCTGTTTTGTATCTGAATGTGTTTTGCAGTTCTCTTAACAAGCCTGTGGGGCTAGACTTGATGGAAGCTTTGAGCGAGGTTTGGATTCCTCACCCGCAAGCATTACAGGACTCACATTCTTCTACACTCGGCCTGCCAATGTGAATGTTTCTGTCCCCCTCAGTCACAGTGGATTTGAAATCAAATTAGTGTTTACCTGTTCTTGAGAGACAAACAGCAAGCAGCTGTTTCTGTACAAAGGTCCTGCACTGGATGACCCTTTTATATTTAGCTATAGCACTGCTAACTGTGCGCCATTTAGATCAGGTACACTAGGTCATTAACAAGGTTATATGCTTGGCACTGTGGTTAATAGGGCACTGGGCTGTAAATCGACTGTAAAGAAATATCTGATGTCTATTCAATGTTCTTTACTCAGAAACTATAAGCATCGGTTATGCTTGGTAGGCAGAAGAATGACAGTGCACTTGCTTTCAGGTGAGTGCATCCATTTCCTCTAATGGAAGCTTCAACTGCAGATAGCTGTTAATAACAGCAGAAAAACGACACGGCCATTTACTACACCAAAGAAATGCACTCACTGTTCAAAAGTGAGTGTTTACAGAGCTTCATTGTGAAGTGGATCCTAAAACTAGAGATGTCTAATGAATAAGTTGAACTTTTCCAGAGGTTTCAGGACCGGATACAGGCACAATTAGAGATAATGCCTTACCAGTCTTAACCAATCCACAAGGCTTTTTCAGTTCACATTGGGGGCGATATTCAGTAGATAAACGCATTTCCTGCAAATATTTGTTGCTGTCTAAAATAGAGACAATTTACTGTTGTTGCATCAGCCATTACACCTAAAAATAAAGACAAAGCCACAATTCACACCTTGCTTTTACATGGACCTGTTATTCTTCAGCCCGAGGATCTTAGCCAGGAAACGGCACACATGTGTGGGAGCCCTTTTGTTAGAGTTGCATGGCACAGGGCCTTCTTTTCATGCCAGCTCCACTCTCTTGTTTTTTCATAATGGATAATGTGAGGACAGCAGTGCTGCCAAAATGACTCAAACAATGGGTAGACAAAATGGATAACTATTCGTTTTGTTTGTGTATTTGTGTGCATGGTTGAGTGTGAAGCCTGGATATACAAATACACCAATGGTTCATCTGTGCTGCAGTTGACACTTCTCACCTTATCTTTCCCTTTGTCACCCTGCTTGGTCTCTTGTCCTTTCATTTTTCTGGTTTGTCCTGTTTGTCTCTCTTAATGTCATTCGGTCTTGTTTTTGCTTATTTCGGTCTCT
>JAUCNO010001091.1:5953730-5983271 GCA_032353835.1 Enteromius viviparus | reverse complement strand
CCCATCACAGGCAGCTTTTAAATATAAGCATATATAGAAGGTGCTCAATGTCTTTCACGCTAGTACTAAACATTAAATTGAAATATGCAATAAACATCAATTTAACAACATTACATGTAACACAACCATAATAAACATAACTGATAAAACTAAGAAGAAATAGTTATTTCAAAGAAAAAAAACATCAAATTCAAACAAAATTTGAAATGCAATGCAGGGAATTTTGGAAATGTCAGTTTACGGTTTTCCCTGTTCATTTTTACAGGAATTTACCGTTAACCATTTAACAGGTGTTTACCATAGCATTTTCATATTTTTCAGTTTTCTAGGCTTTCTCTTTTCTTTCCACAAACACAGAGCTGCATTTAGGATTTAGGTTTTAGCTGCATGATGGATTTAGGTTTTGCACATGATCCACAAGATCTGATTTATTTTTTTTTGGCGTTTCTATCACTTGTTTCTTATGTGATAACCCAAAATCCACAGGAAAATAGGATGACGGAAATCTGGCTACTGTTTAACATCACTTCATTCCTTGCTTTGCAAGTTTCACTCCTCTATACTATTTCATATACTTTTCACATATTAACTTCATAGTTACTGAAGCTGTAATTTCATGACTATGAATTTCGTGGTATTCCTTAAAAAAATTTCACACCCTCATACCCTAAGATCCAAGTCTTTAACAGACTTTTATCACTTCCTTTCATGGTACTTTGTTGCTGTTCTCTGTCACTATGCTTACAAGGTCTAAAATGTAGACTTCACTAGCCATACAGCTTGCCACCAGGAGGCCGACGAGGCCCAGGTGTCAGTGTTAATTAACAGCTTTTGAAATAGCCTACTCCCTGGGCCTGGGTATCGACGTCTATATAGGGGAGTGAACTTTATGATATATTTGCACATGGCACGCACTATGGAGCCTCAGGTTCAAGTTTCTTCTGCCTGTAGCCAATGGGTCCTATTTAGGCCATTGGCAGAGTTTGCATTTTAAATTTCGTCACTCGTAAATCTTAATTCTGGCCACAGCATGGGCAAGTTATACATGCAACCGGTTCTCTCATCGTTGTTTGTCTTTGAGCAGGTCCCTCAGGGAGCAACAACAGACTGGAGAGGGATGAGGCCTCATAACAGGCAGCTGTCAAACAAAGATGAAAGCTTTTCCTGTCAAACCATGAGCTTGCCAAGAAAGGTCCTCTATGTGAGCTGAGCTGACATAGACATACTACACTGCCTGAGCCAATGTCAATGTCGCAAACACAAAACAATCTATCCATCTTCATTAAGTAGTTGATGGAGAACTACACTGCACCAGTAACTAAAGTACATTTCACCGTTTTTTTTCTAAGCATAGGCAATAAAGTGCATGGCAAGTGGTATTGTGTCATGGATTTAACCTGGCTCCCTTTATAAGCTAAGTGCTCTTACAAGCATTTGCATAATCTACTCCACAACAGTTTTTATAGATGATCGTTTGTTGTTACCTGTTGCTAATTTCCTGTTGTCTTAAATTCAATAACAGGCCATACGTTTTTCATCTCATCTGCACGGACTACTGTATAACTCTGCAAGTCTTGGTATAGCCCAAGACTATCTGAGGTTTTCTTTTGTGAAAAGCACTTCTGTGACTGCTAATAGATCAGGACACTTAAGCCCCTTGAGGATGCACAGGTCAAGAGTACCCAAAGAGGCACGTATACTTTTCACCCAAACAATATATGACTTTCATTGATGCTTGTCTTTTAGCGGGTGTGGATATTATTGGCATCATTTTACTAGCACGTCGTTCTCTGGAGAAATGTGACTCCATTACACAATTAGAACCAGGGCAATAAATTGCATGTTTGTGTCAAAGCGTATAAGGCCAAGATACAGTGACAGAATGAAGACAGCCATACTATTGCAGGAAGGTCACATAGATTGGTGAACAGTATCAATGTGTGAAAGGTCAAAGATTAGAAAATAATGATTCTTTTATCACTACTTCTATTATTAATATTTGGTTGAGTAAATGACAGATAACTTTAAATGTGAATCTACATTCAAAATATACAACACTAGCCCCATACCAAGCAAGCCATTTCAAAACAATATTTAATTTCATAGATTGTTAACAGTGGAGTAGATATTTTATAGCTTTGGGTTAAATAAGCATGCCTGTGCCTAAGAAAGATGCCCCTTTAAGTCATGTCCTTCTCCCCTGTGATTTTTAGTTGTGTAATTGCAGAATCAAAGTGAGGTATTGCGTATTGAGCTAATCTGATTAGCCTCTAAGCAGATACAGGATAAAGCTGTCCTGGGATCCCAGGATACTTTGAAAATGATGCGTCATGGAAACAAGCACTGTTTGAAACATTAAGTTATTAAGACATAAATAAGAAATAAAGATGCATATTCTGCCTGCTGCCTATGAATGTTGTGATATTTAATTTAAATTATATATGTATAATATGTTTTTTGTTCTATATAATGTATTTTAGATCATATAAAAACGTTTTCTAGCAGAGTTTGTTAATCACTGTCCTCAGCTGAGACTACATGCTTATAAAGATTGTAAAGTGAGTTGCTTTATCAATGTCATTGCAACTCCTGTTCAAGGTACTTTTCAAAAGAGCAACAGGAATGATGACCTCACCATTTGTCACCATACATGTCTGGTGAAAATCCCAGTTTTATGGCTTAGGGCTATTTGAGAGATCTGATTTCTTTGGTCTCCTGTACCATTGAATTTATGCTGTGGTTGCTGGAATTTAAAAATAAAAAATATGGTAACAACATTTTAGGTTTTACGGTTTTAGGTTAAATTTACAGTTAAATACCGTAATTTCATGAACTGATATAATGTTAATATACCAACCTATTAAAGTAATAAAATCTGTTCTGTACCTTTGAAACACACTGATAACCACCAAATACAGGTGATGATGAGAAAGTCACATGATGAACCAAAGCCCATCACAGGCAGCTTTTAAATATAAGCATATATAGAAGGTGCTCAATGTCTTTCACGCTAGTACTAAACATTAAACTGAAATATGCAATAAACATCAATTTAACAACATTACATGTAACATACAACCATAATAAACATAACTGATAAAACTAAGAAGAAATAGTTATTTCAAAGAAAAAACAAATTTTGGAAATGTCAGTTTGTGGTTTTCCCTGTAAATATGACAGAAATTTACCTTTAACCATTTAACAGGTGTTTACCATAGCATTTTTACAGCATTTTTTTACCATTAAAATCACGGTCATTTTTTTACAGTGTACTTGTATACAAGATAAAAAAATATGCTTGCAGTATTCTAGGCTTTCTCTTTCTTTCCACGAACACTGAGCTGCATTAGGTTGATGGATTTAGGTTTTGCACGTGATCCATTTAACATCTGTCTCAGATCACTTTACAAGTCCTATCTAAGAGAATAAATATGTTGGGGTGTGGGTAAAAAGGGATCGCCTTACTGCTCTGTAGTGTGGAAGTTCTTCCAAGTTCATCTTGACATTTGTCATATTGCTCAGAGCAAATTAATTGTTTGGAAAAAAGGTTATCACTTATACTTTATGTTATGACAAAGAATGTAACCTGTGTAGTCAGTTACTCCAAGTAATCTAATTTCCCTTTCAAGAGTGCTGTCTGCCTTTATGTAAACATTCAAGCTATCAAGCCTTTGAGATCTGATGTTAAACAAACAACTCAAGTGTTAGAAAGGGGAGACACCAGAGTTAATATGTAATGGCTATAAATCTGTGCAAGTGCTTGGCTCTTGCATGAAATTAAGCAAATCTATCTAGACATCTATCGAGACAGATTAAGAGGACAGCAGGGAAATATTGAGGTCTACTTAACTGTCAGACATGTAACAACTACTGACCATTACCCAGGACTAATTACATGCCATCAAATGTGAATAGCTTTAATTGGAATATTTTGCATATTTAGGATATATATATCCCATATAAATATATATGTTCAAATATACTACTGGTGGTCATTGATAGACTTTATCAGATATCATTTATTCGTCCAACCCAGTACTGTGGATTGGTATTGTAATGACGTGCAGTGAACAAAACTGTCCCATTTATAACCCCAATCTTATAATGTGAGTGATTTCATAATCTGAATCCAAAGGAAACTATATTTTTAACTAATGGCATCATGTGTATGTATCATCTGGGTCCTAATTCAAAACCAGGTAAGAAGCACTATTCTAAAAGGAAGTAGTCTTTCATATTTGTGTTTTCATTTAAATTGTTGCCTTCTGCTTTATCATGATCTATCTGTGAATGCCTAGCTCTTGTGTTTGGCATATCTAAAGCTTAGGTTATATTTAATCATCATATACAATGAGATAAGCTGATACCTCAGTATCCAGTCATTAACCATGCCTGATTCGCGTTAGAACATGCATTGCATACATCATTTCGTACGGTATGTTAAACATCAACTAGCGCCAGTCCTCTCATATAAACGATGTCCTATATTTGGATAAGCAGGCACCACGCTGACCTTGAGTATCTCTTTGTTTGTCATGAGTGATGATGAGAGGGTGCCAAGAACATGTGTCAAGAGATGCATGTCATGGTATGAACAGGTAATCTTAGAAATCAACACTGATTCAAATAAAAATGTTGCCTATACAGCTCTTTATGAATAAGCACTACACCTCTGCAGTTCCTTCCAAGTGAACATTATTTTATATTGCATTTTTGCTCCACAGTGCAAGGAGGTGAGTACCCAACTGCAGTGCAGGTGAAATAGCCTTTGAAGGCAATATATGCAATGACCTCGCCCCACATAGGTCAGTCTTGCACACCAAGACCTCTGCTGTCAATCCTTGACATGGCATCAGGTTTCAACACAGGGATTACTAGAAAAAGATCTGTCCTCCCAGGATAGCACAGCAAGCTTATATTTAGCATGGCTTGATGCATAGCCAGAATAATGCCAAGTCTGCTGGCCATTGACGCCCCTTGCCCCCCTGATGCTCCCAGTGAGAGGACTGCGGTCACACCGAGTGAGGGCCACTCAATAAAGTGTTTGAAAAGCTGTGTGCTCCCAGTACACAGATTTTTTGATTTCTTTCAGTCATCTTATGTGTAATATATAAAATATATGTTGCATTGTGCAGCCCATTAGCCATCGCTGATCTAGCAGAATCCCAAGAGAGTGTGATTGTTTCTGCATGCAAACACAGCCATTTTTAGACAGATAATTTAATCCGCCCACTTTAGTAGCAAGAACTCAATAGCCCTTAAACTTAAGATGTACCTTATAATTCTAATAACTTTGAGCATTTTATGGTTTCTTTGAATAGCTTAAATTTCAGATTAATGCCAAATGCCAAACCTAAACAACTTCATCTTTAATCTCTTGACCCAAACAAACTGTATGAGTGGTAACTATTCTATAAGGAAAAACACATCTTGCACTCCCACTAGGGCACATTTGTGACCCCTCTCTCACCCTGTTTGTTTTCCTCTACTTTTTCCATTTGAACACTCTTAGCTTGCAAGTACTCTCCATAACACATAAACAGCTTTAAGTTGAACCTCCTGTAAACCAGTTGAGCCAACATTCAAACCTACAGTCATGCTTAGAGCCTTATCGCTTTGAGTCTGTCATGTTAGTGTAGTTAGAGGATGTTTTTTTTCAATTGATGCCAGTTTTACCCTGCATTTTTATTAAATATCTGATCCATTAGTGAATAAAAAGCTTGATTTATACATCTGAGCATTTAGATTAAAATGTTTTTACATATTTCAGACATGTGAAATTTTGTAAGGTCATGGAAGGAACTATTAAGACATTAAACATGCAAGGAATGAGGAAAGTTGGAAAAAAGTGAATTACAATAATAAAATTATTGAATAATCGGTTGTGCACCGGCACTTTGGGCATCCTGAGATGGAGTCCTAACTTGTGGACCTTTTCCGATCACATCCCCCTTGCACTTACAGTATCCACTTTCCCTCCATGTCTTATCTAAATAAAGGCATAAATAAATAAATGGAATTGTACAAAAAAGGTCAATCTCTAACAAAATTACAACACTTTAAAGAAGACAAAAGCTAAAGCATATCAAAGCCCTTAGCTAGCAAGATCAGGGTCAGTCTGATGTCCACCACTGTCTCGTGTCTATGTCTGTGAAAAGGGTTCAACAGGTTCACCCAACTGACTAGAGGCAGGACATTCACCCATTAACTCTGTCTGAGGGATTTAAGCATAACTCAGAATCCCAACAAAGCAAATCCCATCTTTGCAAAGTTACACAGGTGTCACTGTTCCCAAGTGACTGTTATCAGCCAGGGATGAGTGATTTTTTGTTTTTTCAAAAGGGTTGGATCCCTTGTGCTTGCAGGAATCAATAAGCACATCTTTAGAGCAGGGCTATTTCTGACTGCATGATGGGGCCCGGCCACATTCCTTGCTTCACACACACACTGTCCGTTATTTTGTATGGGTCTTATTTGAAAACCTATGTGTTGTCTAATGAGCACATTGTCTATTCACTGGCTATCACATTGAACATGAACATGAAAATCTGCGTGTTCAAAAATGTCAAGTTTATGACATGAGACCAGGTAGACTAAAACAATAGGCTACCTGTTCTTGTCCTAAGACAACTTTTATCAACTTTTTTTAATGCACTTGTTCACTACTGTGGATCTATAACTTGAAGGTGAGCAAATGCTATAAAATGACAACATTTATTTTAATAAAATTTGCCTATAAATTAATTTTACTCATGGTCCTATGAAAACATTTTAAATAGGTTCTATCTTCAGCTGATTGTTGATATTTTTGTCATTTAATGCTAACTCCTGTCATGTGCCTAAGAGCTCATAAGTCTGTTTCACTAAGACGGTGGTCAGTCTGGACCAGCACACAAAAGTTTGATATAAGAGACCCTGTGACCTAGATTTGGCAGATTGGTTAAGTGAGAGCTCTTATATTTCAAGTGACCCAATTGGCTGCATAAAACATTGTCCCCTGCTGGTAAATAATTGCCCTCTGGCCTCATGAGCATGTGTAATGGATATCTATTTATATTTATAACTTTATTCTTTAATTGATCATTTCTGAATGAAAAATGGTGAATGTCTAAGGCCTCTTGTGCAAAGCAAATTATTTCTTCCCATCCCATTACGGTTAGAAATGATGTCACTAATCCATGTTTATGACTGTCTGGAGTAATAAACATACTTTTATGAATTATTTATTATTTATGCAATTATTATAGAAATATGATATTCCTTGACCTCTACGATACACATTTGTTTTATTTATCTGGCTCTCCATTGCTAGTGACTACCACAGCTAAACACATGGACCATGAACTTCTAACTGGCCGCTTGCTATTGTTAGTAGTCTTGTGAAACTTTTAACCCCCTTTTAACATTTTTCACACATCTGTCAGTAGGAAGATTCCATGACACTCGTCCTCTAAATATAAAGCCGGTTCCCAGTTCCTACTCAGGAATAGCCATGTTTCCATCAAAGGTTGGCCTCTGGTGCACGACTGGAACAGATGCAGCTTGTACTCTTTTACTCTCCATTACTCAAGCTCTTTTGGGGTCTCAGTGTGTCCCTATAGGTTTACAATCATCTATCGGCACTTGTCTGGACCGTCAGCTCACTTGAACATGACAAACTGAATCCAAACTGCAGATCAGAAGATATGACTTAGTGTTCCACCAGGTTACTTTATTCACCTGGTCATGCAAACACTTAGTGTGGCCTTTTCATTCACTTTTGGGTTGAACGTTTATATATCAATGATTCATTAAATGCAAAGGGTGTGTTATTTGTACTAATGCACCCAATTATCTTCGCTAAGCTGAGCAATCTATGACTCGGTGGAAACACCGGCTACAAGAACATTTAGAAGTACTGTAATCATTTTTAACATTTAATAGTTTATTAATGTAATGATTCGATAAAAATGGCTACATGAATAGGCCTGTTAAGAGATTCATATTGGTGTTTTTTATAGTCAAAAGTAGATTAGTATCCTTATCTATACACAGTATTACACTATACTTCAGTTAAACTATCAGGTAGTCTGTAGTGAAAAAGATTTTTATTTACACAACGCTTACTTCTCTCAGGTTTCAAGAAGGCCCCTCTGCTGGGGAGTACCCTATTATTCTCCCTATTAGACATTTAGTCATGTTTTCAACAACTATGTAGTTTCTATCTCTTCCAACAGTAAGATGAGGACACTGGAACCAGTGACCCATTTAACCTGAAATCTTGAGAGAATATAGGAACAGCTTTGTCCAAACATTTATTTCTCAGTTCCAAAGTTCCAAAATATGCATATTTTTATTCAAAATTTCTCTTACTTATGTTATGCTAGAATTATTCTCTTCAGCATTGAAAAGATATACTGTGATGTGACTTTAAAGATTCACACTTTTTGACCGTTTACTTAATTTCCATAACATTATTTATACAATTTCAGAAAGGTTAAGTTATAAATGTCATAGAAGGACTCTTAGTAGGGAGTGGTACAAAATATTGATCACTAGCCCCAATAATTACTGAAGGCTAGTAGAGCTCCACAGAGTGATTTGCATGAGTTGTACAACGCTGTCATATATGTGGTCAAAGACTAGTTTAGAATTTCAAACTCAACAGGATGGATAAGATACCCAGAGGAATGCATTTGAAACAGATGAGCACTCTCGGAATAGAGTAACAGTCAAGGAGCAGTTTCAAAACAGAGTGCTTGTGAAAACTGACCGAATCAGCATGCAGTGCAGAGCATCATCTGGTTTCATCACAGATCATTTCATCCTCCAGCTATCCCATTCAGGGTGGCGCTCTAGCAGTGCCAAACAACAGACAGATCCGAGTTGCTTTAGTACTGGTGGGTGCATTTCGCATGAATGGCGCGCCAGTAATGGCTCCTATGCAGCCTGTGGTTGAAGCTACGCCTGGGAAACCACAGTCCCTGTCACTGTTAGCCTGCGAACCACAGGTCTGAGTAGAGTGAGTAAAGTTTCAGCATGCCGTTTTGAAAGGCAAGCACGAGAGTGGTCCTAACATGGTTGCGGTTGCAGAGGCTCAGCTCTTGGCTCCAGGCAGGTATACCCCAACAAACCCCATGGTCCTAACCCCTTCCTTTCCTGACTCCAGATCCAACGATTGCATGGGCTAGCAGATTCAAGACTAGAGTTGTCAATCAATAAACAGACTTCACCTCTGCCAAATCTCATTAAGGCTCGTGTTCTGTACTCATCTACATGGCAGACAGAGCTGTGGTGCCTCATATCCTGCATGCCCTCCTTCCAAGGCATGTTAGGTGTAATGTGACATTTAAGTCCATGTAAACATGTCAAAATCTAGTGGCACACTTAACAACTCCTGAAACATAATATCTATCAGTTTAAGTTGCAGCTGCCTTGCTATTGACCATCAGAGACCATTAGCGAAGAATTCCCAAAATCTGGGAAACAATATCAAAAAATATATATTTCATCTGATTCATAATAAGTCCCATGCAGGGAAAAGGTATAAGTAATCAATTTCTTTACACTGGCAAGTTAGAAGGCTTGTAACATTTCTAAAGCGGAATAATAAAGAGAACATGTATAAATATGTTTAGTGTTGAATAAACAATAACAGTCCAGCTTACATTTGTCATAACTGTTGACTTCTGACCATTTGTTTAATATGTTTGCTTGTAGCTTAACTGCAAGACCGAAGAACTAACAACGGTAAAGTCATGGGCTTCATCTTAAAAAGCATCATACAGTATGTCACAGAAAAAGTGGTTGGCAAAATAAATGCATTTTGGTGCATACGGAGAGATGAAAGTAACAGTATCAAAACAAGTGACCTGTAAATAAATATAAAGCCACCCTTCTCCCTCCCAAATATTAAAAAGCACCTGCATGAGCCATGTGTGCAGTATATGTAACAGATTCTGCCAACTCAACAATACTATTATTTATAGTCATAAGCAAAACAGAGATTTATTTGTGGGTAAGCTGATGGGGTCGTAAATCATGGTTTCCCTAAAAAAACATTTAGATGAACCAAAAATTTGTCATTTTATCTTATGTCTTTCATTTATTAAACCACAAACAAACCTTTATATGAATGTACACACACCCACATAAACATTCAACTACCTCTCCCATGCTGTGAGGCACTGTTTGATATCTCTGTTGCTGACATCTAGTGACCAGCATGAAGAGGAACAGAAGCTCTGTCTGAATAATTCATGTCTTCTGTGTTGGCCACAGCTGAATAACTAGCCTAAGGCAGATGAGTATGCATATTGAAAATACAGCTTGCCAAGCAGGTAGATCTTCAACTTACAAAAATCAGTGTCAACATGTTTGCTGATCAATGATTTCAATGAGTGCATTTTTATAAAAGCAGAGATTTTGTGCAGTGCAGCAGACTTTTACTGAGCTTGAAGGTATTATTGTTTTTGTTGTATCTGACGGAATGTCTTATCAAAGTGGAGTGTTTTGTTTGATATAGATTCACTCTGTAGATTTACTAAGGTTAGATGCCTAAAAGTGAATCTGCAATAGAAGCATGTTTAAAAGAGATGTATATATTTTATACTTGTACTTTGTTGCGAATATTAGTCTTTGATCTAATGGAGCATCCAAAACAGAAGTAGCTACACTCAATTATTCAGATGACTCTGTGAAGTCATTCTATGTGATGAGACAGTCTTTGATTGTTTTCTTGCATATGCAGAGTTACTGAGTCAGTTTCCAAAACAGATCCATGGCAGTTTGACGAAACGAAAAAGGAGGAACATCCTGTAACTTATCATTGTTGAGTGAGGAAACCAAACAGACACTTGTTTGCTTGTCCTTGTGTCCTGTAACTGACACCTGATGACATATTTATTCTATTGTTTTGTCTTATAACCAATAACTAAATGGCCAGAGGGATAGTGTTGATTTGAATCAGACAACACGCTCTGACTCACAGAAACAGCATCACTAATGATATTTACTGCATCGAGGTCAAATGCATGGAATAGGAGAAGAGTTTACACTGCAACAACACAAAAGTGTGTATTCAAGAAGAACAATTAAACTAGTTCTATGCACATCTAAAAGAGCTGGTAATCTAGACTGTGACAGGCCCTAAATGAAATGTATTTGTCTCCCTTAAGGACTGATTAATCAAAATGAGTCTTTACTGATGGGTTAAATATGAAACTGCCGGTTTCTTAGCATCCACCTTGCATGCAGAGATAGGAAGCAATACGTTACTGATAGGTAGGGTTCAATCAAATGCACAGGGCTGCGTTTCCCAAAAGCATTGTAAGCCTATATAAGTTGATCGTAGCTCCATTGGTTTCAATTGGTCTACGATGTACTTAAGTTTACGATGCTTTTTGAAAACACAGCCCAGAACAATAACTATAGTGCCAGTTACAAATGAAATGCATAGTTTAACTGCGGAAAAGCACACTACTGCTGCTCCGCTGTGATTAAGATCTCAGCAGATCATTTTAAGTGAGCATGCATGTTGCTTAATACTTCAGCACTATTGCCACTATTAACTACAACATAAAAAACAGTTAACCTGTTCTAATCTGTTGGTTGTGTCCAAACTGAGACACTAACTTTTGGTAAACACTAATGTTTACACAAGAATCAGACAGTTTCTACAAGCTGGGACAATCTCTTCAGACAAGGTGAGATTATACAGGTACACAAATAAAGTCCCTGTACCGTCGAAGAGTTTAACAATTGCTTTATCAGATGACAAGTCTCACTTGCTGTTTTGGTGTGGTTTACTTTTGTGTGCAATGCAACAGACACTGGAAAAGTATTTATTTTGTTCTATAAGTCTATATCCCATTGAACTTTATCTTCCCTGTTCATCTAAAGTTAAATAAAATTGTATTTGTCAGTTTATGATTACATTACGAGTCAAGTTTTAGACGAGGCTCAGAAAACCCAGTTTTGAAATAAGCAATAACCGAGATTTAGAGAAAATATAAAGCTACCTAATCCAAAAATATTTATTAGATACTGTACAGTTCTACAGTAGGTGGGAAATGGATTCTTCTGAGTGGGCCCTGAACCCGTAGCTCTGCTGGAAATGATGAATGAATGGGACACTGTGTTTCCGTTTGCACAGCTAGTAATGCCAATATCAGGATGTCCTCAAATAATTGTGCATGCTCAATCTAATTTAGAACATGGCGACTATTCTAAGAACAGTCATGAGTTTCTGTATCATCCGTACAAACACAACTAGTCTATTAACAAAAAGTCAACAGAGACTTTATTCTTTATTCTTCCACGTCATTACTTCTTCTAGCACAACTGACCAAGCACAAGTCCCTAAAAAAACAGTGGAAGCACGATTTCTTCATTTTTTTTGGACTGTTTTACAACACAGTAACAAAAAATGTCTTAATCCTGTGATGGATGAGCAGCCTATCTGTCTCTACTGCCTGTCAGTCACAGCGACCCTTAGTAATCAGACTAAAGCTCACTAAGCCAGAAAGTGTGCTTTGCTTGAAATAAAAGATAGCTTAAATGTCAGACAGCCTTAGTGAACTGTAAAACACAGACATATGGTTTTTCTGAAGGCAATCCAAGAAAGCATTAGTATCAAGTCGACTTAAAAAAAATCAAGGCAGAAAAAAAGATTATAAATAAATAAACTTAGTGAATTGTTAATATTTATTATATGACTATAATTTATTAGTTTATAATATACATTTTGTATATATATTAATATATGTTAGTTCTAATGGTATATTAGGTAATGGCCTTTTATTGTTATCTTTCAGCCTATTAGATTATTATTTTAATTGTGCATTAAATGTACATTTCATTGTACACTGTCTGTTCCTAATTTTAGACTTAGATTACTTTTAGAGTTATCTAACACTTACTTAAATGTATTTCTATTCAAACTGTGCATTTTAACATTGTGACATCCACATTTCTTTGTAGTATTTAAAACAAATGATTTTTTGTTTGTTTGTTTGTTTTTACATTTTTAGACATATTTTGTAATAAGCAGAACACTGAAGTTCACAGAGAAAAACACAAAAAGTTTACCTGTTGTGCTGTTTTAACTTTTCAGTTTGATTTCATTCCTGTTTTAATGAGGCATTTTGTGGAGTAGTGGCTACGACTGGTGAATGCTGCGTTACAGTGCTTTAACTTTAGGCAATGGTCATCTTCATGTATTGTTTACAATGGTATGGTGTTGCAGGTTGTTTGTCATGTCCATTGCATTCATCACTCCAACAGGGACTGGCTATTGGAAGTCCAAACTCTGTTTGCACTGGTGGGTTTCACACATGATGATCCACACTGCCAATATGAATTATGCCTATGCTACTGCTGTGTCTTTAATATGTATGGTTTTGTTGTGTATTTGATTTGCTTGTCTGTTAGGCTTAGATATACCGTTAAGTTTACTTTTTGTAAAGTGCTGTGACCACTGGATTAATTAAAGATATCTTCAAATTATTTGGTCAAACTGCAATACATCACTGGTCAAGTGATCCCCTCTAATGAAAATTAACCTTGATTTTAGATTTGGCATAACCATGTGCCGCAAAACCATGCTTAAATTGTTGTTACCATGGTTTAACTTGTTTTCACTAATTTTCGTGGTTAATTTTCACAAGAATCAACATTTCACTATTTCATGTGGCTCTGCATTTGCCTTATTTTGATGTATGTGGCTCCTTTACCTTGTTCTCCAGGACTTTATTCCAGATTTTCTCAAACAAGCTTCTGCTGAACTGCCTGCAAAGTATTAATTATGCATATTTTAAACATATTTTAGCAGATATTCACTCTTTGTTCATGTTTCACATTGTGTTAGGGTACAACTTGTATATTATTTTCCTTTTAACCACTAGATGTCACAAAAACACACCACAGCGCTATACATCCACGTTTCACTATTTACTAATCTAATATCACAACAAGGGCACGACTTTAGTCTAGGATAACGTTAACTTACCAAGTTCTTCCATCCTTCATTCAGTCAAAAACGTTTGTAAATCGTGCAGCCCGTTCCTGGCATCGAGGAACTGTAAAGGTAATGTATCAAAATCAGTTTTATAAGGCAATAGTCTGACAGACTTAAAGTAGAGTACAGTTTTGCAGACGTCTTAAAAAGAGCGCGAATTTTTGCCAAGCTAACCTTCTTCGTTATGGGAGATGTGAGGCTATATGTCTTCTGTGGTTACTGCCTCCGAAGCCATTTAATTACCATTTTTTAATTACACCCAAGCATATGTAAAATTAGTTAGCATTCAGATAATTACCGTTGAGAAACACACCTGGTCAGGTGCAAAGATACCATTGAAGTGCCCCTAACCGTCAAATTATTGCTGACGCATTTTGAATTTTCTTCTTCTTTTTATTTATTTATTCTTCTTATAGTTCTGTTGTATTTATATTTAAGATTTTTATTCATGTTTTGTTGTTATCACTTATTAGGCATATCATTATTATTAGGCCTAGTAGTACAACGTAGCCTATTTTAAGCGTTCTCCACGAGGTGGGGCTATATATCCGTGTTTTGTGCATGAGTAAGCCTATTTTGCAGTAAATAATAAATAATTGCGTTTATCATTTTTGTTGTTATTTTAAATGAATCATTGTATACTTCATTGTTATTATTTTTTCTCCACAATTTAAGGGGTTAAGTGAAGATTCCAATATTATGATTATCATTAAATACTCATTAAACACTTATATTCAAATAGAACATATCAGCTTAAAGTCAGCACTTTCTTGTCAGTAGTCCAGCCCTTTACTGAGGAGAAAAGTGTATTTTTTGGAAATACCCTCAGCCCCTCCTCAACTCATTATCCTTGTTTCAGCTAAACCATGGCCTAGTGACACTAACGTCTTGCTAAGGCTTGTTTTTACACCTCACCTTAAACTTTAACCTCAAGGTAGTTCGGACCAACCACTAACAGGAATTGGAAAAAAAAATTTAGTCTTCAAAGAATAACCACAGTCATACTCATTAATTGTGAATAATAGTTTCCATCCCTGATGTTTGCTGTTTGTGGTGTTAAAAGAGTTGTGACTGTGTTGTTTCTGCAAGTAAATATATATATATATACATATATATTGTTGTGCATGTAGATGCAAGCTGTGAATTTGGAACAGGTCTGTGTCTGGCACCATTTTGAAAGCATTAGCAATTAAAGTTAGAAGTCAATAATTCTTCAATGTCACCTAAGAAATCCCTTATCCTAGGAAACTTTTATAGTGCATAAAGCTTTGTGTATAGAGAAGTTCAATGTTAAAAGCAGACCAGCCAAAAGGCCACTCAAATATAAACCAGAGGTTCATGGTGTAAGAGGCAACGTGTGTGAGAGAGCATGTGCGTGTGGGTGGAGCCTGACTCATCCGTATTTTCCAATCACATTTTCTTAATTTAACCTTCTCACCTATGGAACAAAAATGATTGTAGGATTATACCATTCAGGTTAGGGACAGTCCTTTAGCATCAATGTGTTGTTTCGCTATTTGAATGGACAGATGGCACTCATTCTCTGTTTTACTGCGCTGAAGCCACTGACTAACTTTCGTTTCGATACGTTAAACAGTAGACTGCATGAATATTCATTGTTTCTGTTTGTTGGTCTTCACTCCTACATATTTACAACCACGCAGCATGCGGAGCAGTTGAGCATGCACAGGAAATGTGACACGTTCTGAAAAGACAGCTCATGGAAACTATATTGCTTCTGCCCTTTTCTGTATGCAAATGAACTTCTGCAGGGGCTAAAATATAGGCTGAGTTTATGCTTAGCAAAGCAAAAGTAGCAATGCTTCCAGATAGTAGGGTATTAACATATAAGGTAAATGTAGGATTGTAGCAGGGCCAATGATAATTTGTAATACCGCTAAATGATGCGAGAGGCGTTTCAACAGCCCAAACAACATCCAGAACACTTTAGAAATTGCTTAGTGACACCCTAGCAACCACTCAGCTAATCTAAATTAATCTACCTTGCCTTTATCACATGAGTCAAAGGCAAAAGTTTGTGGTTTAGTGCAACAGCTACAAAGCTTGACATAGTCTTGTGAATTTCTCTGAAAGAGGATGTGTCAGCTCCTTTGTGTCTGTTTTGGTTTCACGATATGCATCGATATAATTTGCTATTTGAGTTTCTGATGCTTATCTCTAAACCACTTTGTACCTTGCTTCCGATATAACTCTTGCAAATTGTGCAAGTTGCTGGGAGACTAGTTTTATTGAATGAAGTGCGTTTGAACGACAAATTTGTACAATAATGGTTCACGTCTATTCTGAGCCCATTGGCTATAAATTGTTTTAATCCGCAGAGGATAGCTTGCGCGAAGGAATTTATTTTGGTGATTACGTGACTGCTTGCCACAACAGTAAATAATTAGGCACGAAAAATTGATCAGCGACAGCAGAGTGATACATTAAGCATAAAATTACTAACGGTCAATATGACTCCTATACCTGTATAAACCTGTGTTTTTAGTTTCACAGATTGTTATCAAACCCTTCGGATTGTCGTGATTAACCAATCACAACCAAGTATAGTATATACTGTAAAACGGGAACATAGGACTCTAGTAACATAGGCATGCTCCCGTTTCAATGCACACATACTGCAGCATGAAGGCCTAATTTTCAGGAAGCCCCCGTATGACAGTGGAACCTTTAGATATCCTCAGCCTACACAATGTGCCAGGTCCCTGAACATTCTCCCCGAAACTTTAAGCAGCGGTAAATTTCAATGACAGGTGGGTGAACTTCATTTTCGGAGGGTAATGCGGTGAGGAGAACCCGTGACAAGCATGAACTTCAAAGGTTTGTGATCTACGTAACTGTATTTGTGACTTTTTTTCCGGCCTGATCCCTTCTCTCTCATCTTTCACAGCTCATTACTGTATATACTGTTTTAATTTCCCTTCCTTTAGATGCTGTGTGTATTAATTCAACTATATCGTCTATTTAATTTTTAAAAGCTAGATATAGTCTAGAAGGCCACCACCTCTGAGGCCCTTATTTCTCGCTACAGATAATTTGTTTTAGAGAATGTAGTCAGATACAAAGCATACCCTATTCTTGGAAAGGGAACTACCTGGAATTTTGTTTTTGCAAAATAATTGATTGATATTTGTCCTCTACCTAACTGCTGATTCCATGCTTAATTGTTCAAGGAAGAAGCCTCAAAAAAAAGCTGATGATGTCATTAACCGTTGGTGCACAGATGCTCACGGTGCATTTTGGATGCAGAGCAGGGCCTGAGTGAGAACGAAAGCGCTGACAAACACCCACTTGTATACACACATATAAATAGATAATACTCTTATTTTTAACATGAACGTCTAAAGACAAGTAATTTGGAGACAGCACAGTGCTCTTGTTTTCAAAGACTTGGTGATCAGGTCATGTAGAAGAAGTCCCACGAGCTGTCTCACTGTCATGTTTTAATACATATCTTTTAATTTGTCACTTTTCACGAAGCCAACAAGTGACGTTTTCCTGCGAAAAGTACCTTGATTGATTCTCATTCAATTCGTCAGGCTGTCACTGTCTATCTTCACCAGGCTTATGTCTCAGTTCTCTCTCTTTCTCTGTTTGTGTTAGTACACCACCCTTCAGTAGAAGGCTGAGTCTGTGGTCAACTTTGCTCTGCTTATCGTAAGCTGTCGCTGCCACTTACCAGAAGTGATGGGAGACTGGGGGTTTCTCAGTGACATCACTGTATGCGACGAGCCAGAGCTGTTGCACTTGTGCATGAAATAGAAAAGTAATGACATGTGTTTAATAATCTTTTCAGTCCTAAGATGAGCAAAGGTTCCAAAGTGCCTTCGTTCATTCATTAACTTCTTTCTTTTCTTTACGTTCACAACTCTTTTCAAGCCGCCACAGTTTCCGCTGTGGGCTGTGTTGTTTCTAGAGTATCTCTGGCTGTTTTTCAGCATTATTGAAATGAGATATCATCAAGATCTGCGGAGGTTTTGACTCCGTCGGTGACTGTTGTTTTGATGCTCAGCAGCAATGGTATCCTGCTTGGTCATGGCATGTATTTAAAGTTTCACTTTTCAATTCAGTCCTTTATTTCCATTCCAACTGAATGCCTTTACAAATCATTAAATAGGAATTGCAACATGATCTATCCAGTCGTTAAAAGGCCTTAATTACATGCACAAGCACATCGCTATTATAGCAAGATATGCAGTGTGTATCAGTTATTTACAATTGGTGGGTCAAAATCAGTGCTTAAAAGCAGAGAAAAATGTGCATATTAAGAATAGCAAAATAAACAGGCATGTCAACGCTTATATATCTCCATATTTTTTTTGCATGTCGATGCCAGAAGTTGTGCATCCTGTTAAACGCAACTAAAAGTATGTTAATTTATGCCAGAATGCATAAATCACCCTCAAAACAGGCACAAAAAAGTAAGGGAAAGATTAAATTAAATTTATTTTTTGGGGGGTTGGAAAAATGCTGATCTTGTCATCATCACTAAGCAGTTGGCGATTGTATTACACATGCATTGTTCGTGTTTAAAATGCCTGCATCTTGCTCATGCACATAGAAGAACTGCACCTCTAGTGGCCTAACAGCAGAGTTAGTTAGTGTAGTTGTTGGTTTAGAGTTGCGTAGCTAGATAAATGCATGCATAATAGCTCTACAGTGGGGTAGAAAATTGACAATTTCTCAAAGAACATCAGCAGTGTCTTGCAAAAACATTTATTCTTTTCCTAATATTTTCTGAATGATGGTTGTCAGACAAAAAAATCTCACTTAAGCATAGAGTCAAGATATAAAAATATTTTACTGAGCAAACAAATGAATGCAATAGAAAAGAAAGAAAAACATGTATTTCATGTTTACATTGACAAAATGTTCTATATCTTGTCTATTTTCTTACCTGCGTTTACTGCAGTACACTCAATCTTTCACCGAAAGTACGTAAGCAATATGCATATACTGTTTAAATACTCATTACTTAAAAAAGCACAAAAGACAATTGCACTAAAAGCACAAACAACTAAAATATATTATTAGAAACAAAAGGTCTGGAAAAGTTTGGTCTCATAGACATTGCGATAGCTTGTTATTCTGTCCCTGCTTAAACTGGCACATCTTAAAGTTAGAAAACTGACATATCATATTCATGAAACGCCATGCATCTCCGTCATTCGTGTATTTTTCCGGAAGCCTTTTCCATCAATGTAGAGATAGAGGGTCTTCAGCTCATCCATCACCCTTTCCTGGATCTGCACATCATTGATCTGTAAGGCCAATTAAGATAAAGCGTTAATAAAAAACATACAAAAACTTTTTTTTTTCATTCTTCAAAACTCATACTTACCCTCATTCTAGCAGACTTGAGTTTTTGTAGCTGTAAGACAGCAAGCTGAGTTGAGTTCATGTTTCTCTCCAAAATCTAGATGAAAGAACAGTGTTTTAATTGCTTTATTTAGTCAAAATTATTATATGCTAGAAATATGTTCAAGAATTTTTACCACTGGAGTGGAAGTTGTGGTTATCTTAGACATCTTATATAGACCTCTACATTTATGTTTTGTCTGAAACAAAGAATTGGTAGTAAACAATTTTGTTAGTCCTTTCAAGCAGCTTAAGAAAACAACCTAAACTATTAATCCAACATGAAAGGAGCAGCATGATCTGGATTTGGTTTGTGATTGTTTAGCTAAACTTAGATGAAAGAGACGTTAGTGAAAAAGAGGCCATGCTGGTCTTTCCAGTTTTGTATTTTCCCTTTTATAAGTGATGCAATTACATCAGTCAAAGACATACAACAAAACAAAGTTTATTATATGTATTGTAAATATGGAATGTGCTGACCTTATACAGGTACACGCATTTTTCGAGTTGATCCATAATGTGTATGAGCTCAACATGGTGGTTTAATTCGTCCTCTTTATGGATGTCGTTCTTCTTTGTCTTTTCAAGAACATTTTGAAATAGCCCGATGATCTTCAGCAGGACACAGCTGTGTAGAGTTTTCTGATAAATAAAAACAATAGATTTGTGAAACCTGATGCACAAAATAGATGACATGGTATCTTTTCCACAGGTACATTTCTACTGAGACATGCGGGCATGCACACGGCTATGGTTGAGATTGAAACCTGAAATACATGACATAAATAATCATGTTTTTATAGATTTTATTAAGGTTGTTGCTAAAATGAACAAGGCCCAAGACAACATTTTTATGGGTTGGGCTTATTTTATGGGTTGGCCCATGCCTAATTAGCTGGCTATAACATATAAGACCTCACAGAGCCCCACCTCATAACAGGACCCCCAGTCTATTTAATTACATTCATCTTTCAAAGGTATTGGATTTTGTAATGCAGTAACTGGAGTACCTAGCTTTATGCGCCAAAGAAGAACTGATATGACATGATAATGCTATAATGAAATCAAACAATGCCTCTTACCTTTTTCCGAATTTTGTCAAAGGAGTTGTGCCTTAGGAGGATCTTCTCACCATCCGCAGCGATCTGAAAGGATAATTCAAACCGTCACCAATTGAAATATTTCAAGTCTCCAGGGCATTTTCTAAAAGCATGCTCGTAAATTGATTCTGCACATGAACACCTGTTTGCTATCACGATTATTCCCACAGGCATACCTTAGGTTGCATGGGTTAGTTTTGTAACAAGTGCATGTATGCGGGAATTGGGTGATTAGAGTTCTAAATCAATGCTAGTAGGAGAATACTTGTATCAGAATACTCACCACATCTTTGCTGACACGCTCGGCTATAGTAGCCATCACATTCAGGTCAAAACAGGGTTCCAGAGGTACGCAGCTGCCGTTTAGGAGCACCGCCACGCATTCGTGCATTGGAATGCCAAAAATCAGGATCAGAACGCAATACTGCAAAACGCTGGCCATACTCAGTTCCAGAGTGACTAAATGAATGTACGTGAATGCAGGTCCTGCAGATACACCTGCTTCATTCCGTTCTTCCTTCTTTTTGCCTTCGCTCTGGTCCTCACCTTTGTATTTATTTCTTGTTTCCTGGTGACGTCAGCAAAGTCCTTTCTCTTTGTTTGTGACTTTCCAGTTGAGATCAAGATAGGTGCAGATGTCACACTCCTGAGCTGTAATGTAATCCACGTTGCCTGAAGTATCCAACAGGGATGGTGTCTGGGCTCAGATTGCCGTGACAGAATGCAACATTTTCTGTCTGCTTCATGCTACACGAGGGAGCTTAAATAAAAGAAAGTCACCACAAAATTGTATTACAACTCTATAATGAGGTCATGACATTTATGCAGCTGGAGGATGTCCCAGATTCAAAATTTCTACGCAAACCACAGTCTTGGTCAAGGAAAGTTCATTAAGGACAACATGAATGCTGTTTCCATGAATTATATTTGTATAAAATTTAGTAAGAAAGTATGAACTTTTGTATTTGCATGTTTAAAGCCAGACAAGAGATCAAATAAAAACTAGAGGATGGTTTAGCCGATGAGGTGATAAGGGGTCACTAATGGAAACTGAGTGGGATTTGAAATGTAGGCCACTTTGCAATACCCCATCATATCGCGTCTCATTCTCTTTTTTGTTTTTTGAGGTCATAAGCTTCAAAGGGGCAGTTTAAATTATTTTGTCACGTTATAACTTAAGGGGCTTTTATTATCCAGCAGTGGATTTCATTTAAAGAAATTTATACTTTTTCTTCTCCTTATTCAGTTATATCTGCCAGAAACTGTTCCTTATCATGCATTCGTTTACTTTTTTACAGTACAATGCCTCTTGATTGTTGATTTAATGTTTAACCATTTTTCCAAACCATTGCTTTCAACATATACAATTCATCATAAAATATTATGCTTTTAGAGTTCTTACAGTTATGTGATCATAAGCCATTTCAATGTTTATTGCATATCATAAAGTTTTTCACAATTTAAGACCTCAATAGTGCCGTTTTACAATCAACAATTTGGCCATTTTTGTAAAGAAATGCTTGAGATGAAATATGAGATAGAATAACAGAATAAAAAATCAAGGTAAAATTTGAATAATTTCTAGCGAGACAAAGACACCAGCTATTTTATTAAAAAAATGTAACAAATAAATATAAATTACCAACATTTCTACCACACGTTCTATTGAAATGTGTTATGTTGAAAATGCTTGAGATGAAATATGAGATATAAAGTATAAAAGCACAAAAAAAATCTAATTAAGTTACTTACTTAAGCAAGACAAATACATCAGATGTTTTATTCAAAAAATGTCAAAATAAAAAAAGCAACAGTCTATTGGCATGCATTGAAAATGAAAATTATATTAGAAATAATCATGTTTCAATAAAATGCACAGTGATGCAAGTATGTTCACTTGTTAATAGACAAACTGATCAAATCTTGAACAAATGAATCATTGACAAATCCTTTATTTCACTTTTTGTCCTCTTTTATACAGCAGTTGCTGTCTATACCTGTGATCATGTGCCTGTTGACCCTAACAAATAAATTTCCAATCAGCAACACATAGTAAGATGTGCACCTGTGCAGTCCCCACGCCCAAGGAATTTCCAGCTTCTGTTGTCATGTGCTCAGCAAAAAATGAAAAAAACCAAAGGGGGAATAGAGTTGGGGAGGGGTAAGGGGGGATTTCCAGATTCATTGTGCTTTTTCATCTCCTTACTTCATCAGGCCTTTACCCTGTTTCTTTGAAATGTAGGGCAGCGTGAACAGGAAGCAGTTAAAAAAGAAAGGAATCTCATCTTTATTTTTATACATTGAGGTATATATAAAGCATACATACATTATAATACAAGGTACCACAGGTTTAGTTACATCACAGTCAACATGATTTGCTACTTGCTAGTCAGATGCATGCGGTATTAGAGGGCGGGACATGATCAGTCTAGTATTTGATTGGACAAAAGTGCAAGATGTGTAGTGCAAGATGACTCATCGATATTGCTTTGTGGTAAATGACTTTAAACTGACTAAAACAGAAATTTTGCTGACATTTAGGAGGACACTAACATATAGTTAAGCTAAGACATGGACTAAATTCAATTGGATTAATTTTTAAAGGATAATGTCTATCTTCTGCTTTTCCAAAACAGACCTGCAAGCACTGAACTGATATACATAAGCATGGGTTGCACATGTTTGTTTGCATGGTGCTAAAATACAAAGGTGTTGCATAGCACTGTGCTATACAGCAACAGATGATTTCTGTGCAACATTTCATTTATATCAAACAAACAATTTCAATGGATACGTTTATAGGTTTATATTCACACCCTGTCTACAGTAAATATGAGCGCCATGCTTCGGGTCAAATAATGTAACATCAGTGCAGCTAAAAGAATGTCTGATTCTATGTCTAATATAATTCAGCTTCCGAGAACAACATAAGTAGTTTTGAAATGTTTGTTTTCCAGTGTACATTCAAAATAGAATTGCTCCGTGTAGACAAGATGACTTCCTCGTCTCCATGTTAGGCCTATACCCACAAATTTACATTGCATCACAACGATCTGTTTTTATTGTAAGAGTTATTTAACAGGTCACACCACTAGTAAATTAATATACATAGCAAAAATAGCATACTCTATTGTATATACATAAAACAATTCACAAAAACAGTTCAATAAGTTTTTAAGGCAAAGTTCAACAGGTTTTCAGTTAAGCATTGGAAGAAAAAGATTCATAAATTATAAATAAATAATAAAACTGCTGATTGTCTTTAAATGAAAAAAAAGATGTCGTTAATGATGCAACACACTCTTCAAATTGCTTCGAATGTACAAATGCTAACGCCTCAGATTTTATTTAATTACAACAGAATGGAAATTGCACTGTACAATATAGCAGTGCATGTTGTTTTGCGAATCTGTGAGAACCTTGATACTGTTAACCCCATTAAAGCAAAATAACGCTGGCTGGACCGCAGACTGCCTGCATCTTTTTCGAAACTGTAGCGAGAGCTGGCATGTGTAGTTTCACGACTCTTAAAGCAAAAAGCTCATGCTTATAGATCCGTAAGGTTTTCTAAAGCTTCACGAGTTCTCGTAAATCCTGTTGCGAGCAAGAAAGCATGGATGCTGTTGAATGTTGAGCATAAGCAGGTCATGTGTGCTCTCTTTTTCTATTTGGCTGGTTTGTGGTTAATGCATCAGCAGTTAAAATGCCTTTGCTGAGAAATAACACCTGCATCATCATTTTGTTGCTGGTTCCTTGCATGTGATGCTGTTTTTCCCAATGGGCATAATAAGACTAATCAAACAGCTTCCCCTAAAAAACCATGCTGGTCGCCCAACTTCACATATTTTGCCAGTGTACTGTATTTAAATCCGCAAAAAAAATAGTGTAAACCAGCTTGGAACAGCAGGGAAATTCACAAAGCTGCTTTATTAATCACCACTGCATTTGTTTTGCATGCTAATTTGTTAGCATGAACATTGTTAGTAAAAAAGTTTCTCCACCCTCTTAGACTTGATAGCGCCCTATTTTTCCTGGCAGTTAAACAATAAGTATAAATTTCCAGCTTCACTATTTTTGAGGAAGTCAAAATGAAACCTTATATGAGCTAATTTGTTGTGGTGTGTAGTTGCTATATTATGTTACGTTGTGATAGGCTACCGTACCTACATTGCCAGATAAGGCTAAACCTGTTCAATTAGATTCTTTCTTGTCTGGAATTCCCGTAAGGATTGCATAGGATTGTATAAGAAGTATTGTATTTCACAGTTGGGTCACTTGACAGTCTTAAAAGATAGCAAAGGAATATATTGTGCATGTTTGTTATCAAATGCAGTGACACTGATACACTGTCAAGTGTCCAATTTGTTTTGGGCCAACTATTTCTCAGGGCTCTGTAAGTAAGTTTGGTGTTTGATTTCAAACATGAGAAATATGATGATGGCAGTGAGGGTTTCTTTCGCTGTTATGGGTGGCATTGGCACTTTCAGACACATTCAGTATGTGGGGTAAACCAAGTGTATGTTAATGAGACAGATGACAAAGATCAAAGGCAAAGTTTTGAATGCTGATAAGAAAGATATTCTTTGTCACATGATTAATTCATCCACATGTTGTAACATGTATATATATATTAACAGACTGGCAAATCACTTACATCGGCACAAACATTATTTAAAAGGATTTTATTCAGTCATAGACCTTACTCATTTTTGCTATGTTAGTAGCAAGTGGTTTACAGTGCTTTTTCAAATAAATACGAACAAATAAATAAATGTCAGTTTAAACAATTCAAGTTGTGCACGCAATACAGTAACTTAATAAATAGAATAAATAACACTGATATTCCACCATTGTTTGAAATGATGATCAAGATCTATTAAGACTTTTGTTTTTTCGTGATTTTGGCTTGTCGTCTCCTGCGCTCTTTGTTCTTCTGGTTTCTCAGCTGCGTTGCTTCTCTGTAGACGCGCTTCAGCTCAAACAATGCTTTTCGCTGGACGACTGGATCATCCTCCTGTGATTGTAAAGCATTTAATCAGTCAATATGTCTAAACAACGCCGTTAGCATGTTTATAGTTCGACACAATGTAAAATGATAAATTTCAAGTCATTCTTGTGCATCTTTTTGGTTTTTCCATCTAGCATATAACATGCATTGTGAGGGAAAAATTACTTTCAAAAAGACGGGCCCACAAAAACCTTGATTACCAACTTTTAGAAGTAAAACTCCTTTAGTGTGGTTTCCAAAGGCGGCCTTATAACCAAAGCTACCGTCAAACTGTAGAGCAATATCAACTCTGACAAAATGTGAATGATAATGTTCAGGGCCACTATTATGCAAATAGTCTCATCAATTTTAAGCACATTTTATTTGTTAGTCCTTTTTGTTTTGGTTGCTCTTGATTGTTTAAAGTTTAAAAAAAGGCCTTTGGAAGGTTTTGAAAGACATACTTCCGGGCCTTTATATTTATAACCCTATAGCTATGATGTTTAGTGTTGCTTGTGTCAAGTTTGGTTTCACAGAACATGAAAGTGATGTCTCACCTTGATTGCCCAAAATGTTTCTGCATACGCCTTGAGCTCTGCACTTTTGCCTGGGAAGTAGTTTTCTTGCAGTTTTTTCAAATGCTCCTGAACGTGGGCCAGTCTTTCTGTTGTAGCCTCATCCTGACTATCCTTCTGCATGCGGGAGAAAATCCTTCTGTACGTATCCATTATGATGCTCATCAAAAGATTCTGCTCAGGTTCCTGCAAGAAAAAAACAAAACAAAAATGAACACAAACACAGGATATGCCATATAGGATGTATCACAACAATATGACAAATACCAAATCATTGTGCAGAGGAGGTTATTTACCTCAAGATTCACCTTTATGTCTTTTAGGACCCGTATGAAGACAGGATGTGCATTGTGTAGCTCACTGTCATCTTTTATCTGGAAGAAATGAAAAGGTCATCATTTATATCAATATACATTTTTCTTATTCTGACGACTGTGTTTATTATTATTACCACACTACGCTTGAAACCCAAACTCAACCTACAGACCAAATATGTTCCAAAAGCCAGTTTCAATCTGTATGGATAGACTATACTTCCTGTTTTGAGTTATACTAAATCTCAACATTAAAACATTGCTGTAAAAGTTAACTAGTTTGTAAAGCCTGCTTTCCGAAAAGACCTGGATTGGTTTGAGGCCTTAAGGTATCTCACAGGCCGTATCCTTAAATGTTCCACCATGCCTACAGTATGCCTATTTTCACTTCCTGTCTGCGATATGACATATCTTTGAAATCCGAATGGATCTACTTACATAGAACATTTTAAGCTCATCGATGCTCTTGTCCAGGTTCTCAGAGGCCTCGCTGTATACCATCCATCCTAAACTCAACAAACAAACTCCCCAGAAAAAGGCCATGGTGTTTTGCCCAATCATAGTCCTTGTTAGTTTTAGGCTCTCACTGAAGTTTGACTTATATTCCTGTCTTTTAAAAGCCAAAGTTGCCTTGTTAAGCCGTCTCACGACACCCGACTCTTCTCGTGTCCTGACAATGGTCTGAATGCATGTGTTTGACTGAATGAGGGTATTTATAGTTTTCTGAGCGCAAGCGAGTGAGCTATGATGAAGGTGTGAAGTTGTGTGGCTTTACGCCGAAGTTTCCTTTAAATCACAATGCACCAAGATACTGCTATGCTATGAAGCCCCTTATGCATCTTTTCACCTGAAATCCCGTGGGTTTTTGTGGTTGGGAATATTTTTAGTTTAATTAAGGTGTTCGGGACACGTGGGCTATTGGCCACTCCAATGATGTTAATGTATGAATGGCTTCCATTTGAAAAGGAAGCAGGATTACTTTTTTCTCATCCTATGGTTTTGATCAATGACCTTGCACTGCATTTAGCAGCATTTGATCTAATACCCACTTATAGCACTTATTGCTTTTTTGCTTCTACGTGCATTGATATGCAATTAACTCTCTCACAGCACTTTTGCATGTCTAGGAGATCCTAAGTTTATGTTTTTATTTATTCATTTTTGTTGTTGTTTTTGTTTTTAATAAAGCCTTTGGTGATTAGTACAAGGGTAATTAACCTTTAACTTTTTGTAGTTTGTCTTCTAGAGGCAGTTGGTGGAAAAACTAACAAAGGTAGGCTGAAGCACATTCACCAGAAGTTACTCAGAATCACACATTGAGCCAAAAATTATGTGAATTTTTTTTTGACTGATGTCAGAAAAATTGAGTTGTGCCGTTACTTGTCAGAAAAGGGAAACAGCGTTTGAGGTTTTAACACTTCATCAGCTCAGCCCTGCATGCAGAGAAAGAGAGAGCGTGACAGAGAAAGAGAATGAGAGGAAAACACTCAAAAGTGATGAGTGTCAGACAGGTACAGTTTCGTGGAGGGGAAGGTCGTTTTACTATTAGGTCACTTGAGGTGACTCTACATTGTGTTGATTGCAAAAGGCAATAAGAAACCAAAAAAAAAGCTTGTATTTAGTCAAATTCATTCACTTGCTTTTTTTGTGTGTGTCATGATGCTTTGAAGATTTGGTTGGTATGGTTAGACCAAAAGTGTCATGATAGAAAATCCCAGATTTACGTTTACGCAATTAAAACTCGGAAAAATATGAATGCAGTTCCTATCGGCTTATCGGCCTATCGACACTCCAGACCTCAATGTTGGAGGTACGTTGCATTTTCCATTTACAGAGTGTTATCGGCGGGGTTGATGTTTCACGTTTGTGGTCACATGAGGTGTTACCCCGGACTCCTCATTATACGTCACACATACTACGTGGAAACCAAAGAGGATATTCCTTCTTTAAACCACTTACTTGTCATTTTCGCACGGTTTCGTTTACATTATTCATCAGTTTAAAAACCCATATTTTGCCAAATACAATCACCTATGTATGTATAAACCAGAAAGAGAATTTATCATACTGTGAAATTGGATGCTTTATAGCAACCCGGAATAAGTAAATGGCTTGTCTTTCAAAATGTTTCATTTGGCTTAGGATGCAGGAAGACACCGAAGTAATACTCAAGTTTCTTATACTAAACATCTTTAGTCATATGCGCTAACCTGATTTTACCAAGTGCGACGTGTCCCTGGGTCAACATCTTTGTTGAACCTGGAACAACATTGTGATTAGCCAATCAGATTTAAAGAACCAGTTTATAGGTTTTGGGAAGTTTAGGCTTACAATGTGTGTTTGGTGCTTGTACATCAGTGTCATTCATCTATCATTAAATCTGATATCTGAGGTTACTCATGGATAAGGTTAGGTTTAGGTGTAGAGAAATGGTCAAGACAACATTTTTAATAAAATATTGTTACAGTTAGAGGTCTTCACTGTCCACTTGGATCCGAAAACCCAAGCTCCAACCTGTGACCTGAGTGGGTTCAGGTTAAAAACGTTGATGAGTGCCTGGGACATAGACCGGGTTCGGTATTAGTTGCCTTGGGTCTCAGGTAATCTAAAATACATTTTCCCTTTTCCCACCAGGCTGTCAGATTGGAAAGTCGTTTTTTTTTTTTTGCCCAATCTCACGTTAATCTAGTACCTATAGAGTAGATATGCATTCTTCATATCTCCAAAATGTCTTAGCATATTATATGATATTTAAGTCTTATTATATATCAGTTTTATCATGTTTATAAAGGAAAGATAGAGCTTTACGTTTCACTCCCAAAAAAAGCAGAACTCCTGGATGAAATGACAAGCACTTGAGCACGATCACCAACAAAACAGATATAATGGCATTTTACTTACTGTCTGCAGTTCTGAATCTTGACCAGATCTTTTATACAGTAGCTGAGACTGCTCCATCTTTCAGTATCAAACGATTTGCAAATCCAGCATCAAACTAGGCATTGCTTTTAAAACGTTCATCAACAAACACACTTGTGAAACCTGGAAAAACAAAAGGCATTTGCTATTTACATAACCCTGGGTTTTTTTTTTGTAAAGCTTAACAAGGTTGTCTTTTATGAAGGTAAAACAGTAGCAAAACTCGAGAGCTTGCGAATTTGAATGTGAGAACTTGTAAAATTAATATTTGTAT
>JAUCNO010001091.1:5919071-5935383 GCA_032353835.1 Enteromius viviparus | reverse complement strand
TGTTGCTCTACAAATGCAGAGTATTATATATTTTATATTGTATTTGAGCATAAACAGCAGGATTACAACATGTTTAGTAAGACCCTTTAATTTTCAGTGAACTAGTATTAAACCTGAATTGAACTGAGCTGTGTTTAGAAGAGATGTTTTTTTTAACTTTCTTTATGAATGAACTCTGCAATGCTGACACAGTTTAACAGAATTAAATAGACTTGTTATTGTATTTCTTCTAGTTGCTGACAGTATAAGCTTTTAACTTTCCAAAACACACTTTCCAATAGCTTTAGATTAAGGTTTCAGATTTGTAATGAATCATTGTATTCAAACTTAAATCTTCACTCTCAGAATAAAAGGTATAAAATCTGTCATAGTACCTTTTGAAAAGATACTGTCCCAGTCACAGCTTTTGTACCTTTATTTTTAAGTGTTCAGTTCATGTTTTCCAATTTAATGTTGATCTGTAACCAGATCTGGGGACATCAGTGTAAAACAGAAAAACAAAAGACATCTAGTAAAAATAAGGAGAACAGAACTAATTCAGTGATTAACTTTTGGGCTCCATCGAGTCTACCTTAGCATTACATCTAAGTCCACAAGTATACATATATCAGAGGTAAACAGCACTGAATAACATTATTGTAGTGTTTTTAATTTACTTAATTTAAATCAGTGTTTCCCAAAATGTGCACTGATGGTGTGCCTCCAGGAACAGGGTTGGGAAACACTGTTTTAAATAATTTGGTGGGTAATTAAAAAAATTATTTACTTATAAGTTGACAATATACTGTACTATGTTCCTCGGTCAGCTATATTAGTCCTAATTTATTTTACAACCTGCAAATCACTTGTTAAACTTTAACAAGTAGACTAAATAAAAAAATCTTGTCTTGCCTAGTGTGAAAAGTGGGGGATAGATGGGGATGAAAAGGAAGATCCTCCTCCGGATGATCTTGACATGTTGACAGTATAATCTCTCCTGTCCATACAAATTATGCTCAACACTGCCTGGAATCTGTAAGTATATAATTAGGCAGCATGTGTTGCTCTACAAATGCAGAGTATTATATATTTTATATTGTATTTGAGCATAAACAGCAGGATTACAACATGTTTAGAAAGTCTTTTTAATTTTCAGTGAACTAGTATTAAACTTAAATTGAACTGAGCTGTGTTTAGAAGGGAAGTTTTTTTTACTTTCTTTATGAATGAACTGTAAATCACTTGTTAAACTTTAGCATGTAGACTAGATAAAAAAGTTTGTGGAGACAAATTTTTAAGAGGCTTGAGAAAGCCGGAGCTGAATGTTTGAAATTGTCAGGGTGTGAAGCACAAGGCAGACTAGCACTGTGATTAACTGAAGCTTTTAATGAAAATGGACTAAGATACCTTCACACCATAAATTAACCTTGAGGATCCAAACAAAGGACAAAACACAACAGCTTAGATGCACAAGAGGAAACTACAGACGGGTAAGGAGCACAGGTGGGATGGGTTAGTTAATCAACTAAACAAGAACAGGAACAAGACCATAAAAGGACACACAGGAAATCATAAACAAAGACATAGAACTAGTGACATCGATCACATTGATCAGACAGGGGCGTGACAGAAATAGTCTTAATAGTTTAAACAGTTAAAGTTTGATGTTTTCAGTCTGAAATACTTAGAAATAGTCAGATTATAGATACAACAGGCTACGCCCAAGAGATCTTCAGAGACCTCACAGGACACCCCTGTATTATCATCCAAACTGGGGCTAATGACCTTTAAGTTCCCAGAGTCCCGTGTCATAATCTCCACGCTTTACCCAAGACAAGACACAACACTACACATGATCTACAGCATCAACACTGAAATCTCCAGTGGCTGTTCTGCACTTCCCAATGTACACCTGGCCCACCAGCATCACACCGGCCTCCAAACAAGTACACTAAAAAAAAATATATGTAAATTGTTTATCATACTTTACATTCTCATGTGTTATTTTCTCTCTGTCTTACCAAATAGATTTATCTTTAATATTACTAAAATACTAATGCGTTCATTTCATATAAGTTGTTGGAATATCCAGGGTCTTCATTCTTCGACTTTTGGTCCTAAAAGCATAGACCCAGTTTTTCTTAAAAATAACATAGATGCTGACAATTATTGTTCTGACTGAAACCTGGTGTCGAAAGGATACGCTTACCTACTGTTCCTTAGACTATTATCAACTTATTGTACCCTGAGTTAAATTAAGTACAGTCCACCGTGGAGGAGACTCCGGAGCAATTTTGGTGTGGTACAGGGACGTTCTGGCCAAACACATTTCTACTATCACATTTGGTAAATTTCATTGTTGGTTAAAACTAAACAATCAAACAGGCATTTCAACCACTGGCCCAGGGAAATGTGCTGCTGTGTGGAGACTTTAACGCAAGAGCTGGATCTAAACATTATTACATAGATCCAAAGGGCAATCAACATGTATTTGGCCAAAAGCCCATGAGTCTCGCAACCTCCCACCAAGAAACAACCTTGACCAAACTGTAAATAAAAATGGCACATAATTAGTGCAGCTCTGCCGAGCTTCAGGCCTGTATGGCAGTATATACATAGATGGGCTATATATAAAAAAATATAATCACTACATTTATTAACAAAACATTTGAAACAACTGAGGTTGTTACATTTGGCTGTAACTGAAATAAATCAAGCTTTTGATGTTTTTTTTTTTTGAAGCAGATGATCTAGTGCTGATGTCATCCACCCCACAGGGACTACAGCAACAGCTAGACCTGCTGGAGAACTACTGTCAGCACTGGGCCTTGGGAGTAAACCTCAAAAAGACCAACATTATGGTCTTCCAGAAAAAGCCCAGATGTCAGGAACACAGATACCGGTATAGTTTAGTCAGCACCGCCCTAGAACACACAATGCAGTACACACACCTCGGGCTAATCATCACTGCATCGGGGAGTTTCAGTACGGCAGTGAACGCTCTCAAAGACAAAGCTCGAATAGCTCTTTATGCAATTAAAAGAAAATTCCAAAATGTTGAATTACCAATCCAATCTGGTGTCAAATTTTTGATAGTGTAATTGAGCCCTTAGCGCTGTACGGAAGTGAGGTATGGGGTCCACTCAGTGAACAGAGCTACACTAGATGGCACAGACATCCAACAGAAGCCCTACACACAGAATTCTGCAAAATGATTTTAAAATTACAATGGAGAACACCCAATAACACATTCAGGCCAGAATTAGGCCCACCCAAGAACTGAACCCAGACTTACTAACCTGACTAACTCAACTAAGACTAACCAGTTTAAGACCAGCACTGCTTCTCACCCAAACATCAAAATAAATCAAAATATCAAACAATGTAAAAATATATATCTGGAACATTGGGATCAAGAAACTAAAACACAAAGCAAATTACAATTATATCGAACAATAAAATTAATTTATGAATTAAAAAAATATCTCCAGAGCGTCAGAGACAAGAAGCAGAGACGAATCCTGACCAAGTACAAGCCCAGTGAGCACAGTCTAGCCATCGAGATCGTGTTGTGTTGATAATGATAAATGTTAATGTAATAATGTAATAAATGTTGTCACAACAATTGTGGAACTTGGTTTTACACCTGTAACCACTATAGTTCTTGTATTTTTTATTTTTCTCAGATTTACGAGGACATTTCACATCCTGCAACCCCTAAAATGTATGTTGCTACTTTAATATTGAATATTTTAAAATAAACAATGATCTTAAATGGAACTTTGACTAATATGTGCACTGTATTTTTTTAAATGCTTTAAAACTTACTTATCTTTTTTAACTTCTAAAACCCAGATTTGACAAAACTGCAACTACACTGTCCTGTGTAAGTACTCCTAGTTACATCTTTACGGAAGCGTAGAGCTGCCACCCAGGTAAAAAAAAATCTGAGCTTTATCACGTTTGTACAATATACTTTTCACGCTCTTCAGAAAATCAGCTTTGTTTTTGCTGTTATATCACTGAGAGGTTTGCAGTAAGATTCATGTTGATTTATGTTTGAACTAGTTCACCCAAAACGGGCCAAACTGTCATATGAATGATAGGGAGCAGTTTTAGTTATACTTCTACTTGGTTAGGCATTGATCTGGAATTGTTAAACACATTGGAGTGATGTCTCTGCTCAGGATTGGTCGATTGTCTTTTGCCTAACCAACAGTTTCTCTGGACATGCATGCAATTTGAGTAAAGCAAACAAGGTAATAGTAAAAAAAAAAAATCTACAAAGAAATATTTCATTCATTTTCATCTGGTACCACATCTTAAGTCTTGCAAAGCAACACATTTGTTATCACAGCAGCACAGACTGTTAACAGTCCAACAGTGAAAACATTAAAACACATCTGTATTAACTTGGGCTGGAATAAAAGCAGTGAGAATGGTTTGTCCCAGCAGCAGCTCAAGTCTTCTGAAGACACATGATTGCTTTATTTGATCAACTGTCTGAAGTTTTGGATGAATGGACATTCAGTTGAAGAAGAGAATATTTTTTTTCTCTCTCTCTTTTTAAAATGTCTTCGTTTGTGTTCAGAAATCACTACACGGCAAATTCCCCAGAGTAAAATTTACTTTATTCAGACAGAGTAAACATTTGATTCCACTTTAAATGGAGTTAAATTAACTAATGTTAAGTTAATGAGCTAATTAAGTGAATAATTAAATGATCATCGAGCATTAGTGATGAACACCTGCTGTTAACGATCAACATCACTAAAGAAAAAAAAAATCAGTAGCTACCAGTACAACCGACTTCAGCCAAAGATGAAATCAACTGAAAAAAATAAGTCATTAAGTACCTGAAGATCTCATCAGAGGAAGATTAAAGGTCTCCACAAACAGCATCAGCAGCTTCACCCATTCCTAACCAGACTGACTTTATTTCTGTCAGAAGCTCTTCCTGAGAACTACAGAGGATGAGATGTTGTTTTATTGTTAAAATGATGCCACTATCTTTGAGGTCAGAGATAGTTTTAGTTGAGCTCTCTCTCAGTATGATACACATGCTTTTGTGAAACAGAGATATCAGTGCTGGAAATCCAGTGTCAAAGCATCAAAAGCTTTTGAAATAACAATGTCATTTTGAGCTTGTATGGTAACATGCGTTTAGAGGAGTATGACTTATTATTGCTCACTTATGTATTAACAATTAATTATGGAACTGCAGCTAGTTTATGAAGCTCAGCTCTATTGTTTACTGAGTGAATTGAAATCCATTTACATTATGCATACACAGACGTAAAGAAGCAGAATATGAATCTCAACAATGGTAACGATCAAACAAAGTTCTTCCTGCTGCAATGCATGCTGGATTTTTGCTTTGATTTGGGTTTTGTATTGGCTGAATATCAGTCGACAAATTTTTAGAAATATGTCTTACAAAAATGCATTATCTGCGAGCATTTTAAGACCAAACAATGGCAACGATGTATTTTAAGATATCTCAGTGAAAGCCTTTTCCAGTTTAGACAGCTCTTAACATTTATTTTAATCTAGGACTAGTCTTAAACCCTGTTCAGGAAACTGACCCTTTATGTTTTAATTTACCTTGTAAACTGTAAAGGAATCCACCCTCATTATTCCACTTAACTTGCCACTCTTCAACCAATTAACTCCATATTAAAACCTTAATCTCTGATTTACTTAATGGCACTTGTAACCCTATATACCTAACCCTATGTTTCTTTCTGTAAAGCTTGTTTTGCTTATTTGTCCAACTTTTAATTGAAGTTAAATACAAGGGTCAAGAGCCCAACTAAAGTAAACACTGACCACAATTACGGTAGCTTTTTCTTCTTCTTGTGACTAATAAAACATTGACATCTAAAGCTCTGTTAATTCTCAATTAGAGCTTCTGTAGACGTACAATAAACTCAATCTGGTTAACCCTGATTGAATCCGATGATGCTGTTTGTGGATTTGTTTAATCACATCTTGAGAGATTCATTTATTTATTGATATTTCGGTTCATTCCATCTAAGACTGTATCTGAAGTCAGTTTTGGTTCTTTTTTTTTCTCAGTGATGTTAACAGCAGGTTTTTTCGTTTATCATTTAATTATTTACTTGATTAACTCATTGGCTATAATGCTGGTTTAGAGTTTAAATTTTTAAAAATGTAACTCTATTTAGAGAGGGACCAAATGTTATCTGAATAGAGTAAATTTCACTCTCGTAAATTTGCTGTGATAGTGTCTGTTGGGGTCCTGACTATCATTGAAGATGAATTACTTCTCCAGATCTTCTCTGCCTTGACCCTGTGTCTTCTGCTATTGTTGTTCAGGAAAGTACTGTAAAGAATCTGCCTCAAACATCTGCTTACGGACTGTCATGCGCTACTTTTGGATTACTGCTACGTTAGGATTGCTGCTACATTTGTATTACCCAATACTGTGAAGAACATTTACAGTGTGATGCTTGACTTGGGATAGAGAAAACTCTTGACAACATGTGTATCCAGCCCAGTGCCACACTAAACTCATCATATCTCCACTGTTTACAAGACTTTCCCAAATCAGACTGTTTTTGCTTTGTCAAAACGTCTGTAATTCAAGTAATTCAAGTTTACCTTTAACTTTGAACTGTCACTACCTTAAATTTGTATGTGTGTGTTATAAACAACATTGTCATCATTCATTTGTAATGGATTTTTAGATCACTTAATTTACCTGAGTAACTCTTACTTGCTTTTTTTTTAAGGCAATCGGTTTGCATGCTTTTAGCGAGTACATTAGACTGATTTTTAAGTAAGAAATCCCAAGTTGCAGGAGTTAGCAGAACTTGCTTGTAAGTTTACAACACTAAATAAACCTTTGTAAGTACAAATTTCTTATTTGACTTTAGTTAGGTTTTTTTTCAAGGCAATCGTTGGCATTAGATTTATAATGTAAAGTGCTCTCTCTAAAAAACTTTCATAAAACACATGGAAACACAGTATACCAAGTAACCTAAAGTACTGGCCTGGATTTTTGGGTCAAACTAGTTTGTTAAATCTTGGCTTCCATTTCATTAACAGCAGTATAAATAGGCGAAAGGCTAACCAAACTCTTAAGGTCCCCAAGCGCAAGGATGAGCCGTAATCTGGAAATGAGATTTACCTAAACCGATCGCTAAAAATCCCCACAAACCATATTGATGTCACAGAGGGATTACGTGCAAACTGGCAGCTTATCTTGTTAGCTAAGACTTAGATTGTGGGTCAATTTTGATAATCTGGAGAGAGATAAAGAGTGTTAAACTGTAAATCCTATATATCCGGCCTCTTTTTATACACCTCATTTCGGTTTCTTCGTTTCTGTTTGGAGATTCTTCCCTTCCCCTCTCTCTCTCTCTCTCATTTCTTTTCTTTGGTTTCCGCAGGTAAGTATTGTTTTATAGGTCAGAAACGTATAACTGGTTAATAATGATTCATCATAACCTATTCATTATTTTATTGCTAATGCTAAGTAATGCCTCTTTTTCTTTATTTCCATAGACATGGAAATCTAAATTTTGCAATCCTGTTTAATGATTGTTTAAAGGGCTTTACTTTAAACTCTTGGACAGATGTCCTGTTTAGATGTTTAGATGTAGCCTACAATGGATTATGTTAACATATTCCATTTATACACAAATTTAACAGTAATATATTCATAACCGGCATGTTTGCAAGTTAATTTATCCTTGGGTTGTATTGTATTTTTATTTTCCTCAAAGTTCTTGATTAATTGACATGTGCGGCGTCGAAATGATTTGAAATAGTATGCACTTATGCTTGTGTCAAATATTTTGTACACCGTGTTGAAAGTCAGAAGCCATCCTTTGACCCGGGGTTGTATTGTAACCAAGCTATGTATCTGAGTTGCATGGGTATGATACGACCTGGGTTACAGGAAGGTCATGGACATCTTGGGATTTACACAGATGAGCTACGTAATACCTTTTTTTAACCTCTTCTCAATAATTGAAACAGATATGCTTAATTTTATTGAATGTGTTTTGTTTTGTATTGTATTGTTTAAAACTGAAACATACATGTAAGTGTATTAAAGCCATCTATATGGAATTTTGCTTCTTGGATGTTTTTTTTTAATTGTCTTTTATGCCATGGTGTGACAAAATCATGTGCATATGAGAAAAAGAAAAGGAAATAGAGATAAAAGGAGACTGGAAAGACGACAATGAAGAAGCATGTCTGCAAAACAGAAGATGTTCTCATTCTTATGATATGTATTTTAATATTATTTAATATATTAATATTTTATATTAATCCATTGTATATTATATTTAATGCTTACACATTAGGAAAAACAACTTGCCATTTCACATGTAGACCTATTCATTTCATTTATACATGCAGAAACAGTCAGTAATTTGAGAATCATTTGAATAAAAGTATATTTATAAGTATTTATTAAACTGGGTACATATTTTAAACTGTGCATTTTGTTATATTTGTAGTAGGATGATCAGACTGATCAGATGATTTTCAACTATGGATTTGTTCAGTGGCTGATTCTTATGTGCAACGTGTAGGCTACAGCAGAAATGTTAATAAAGAAGATAAATGTAAATAATACGTAATAAAATGTTAAACCATTTCTTGTCGAACAATCAATAAAGTGTAAATTACTTTATTAAATTACTTGTAATACACGAGCTACTTTTATTAGCCAGTACTTTTTGGCGAATCAACCTCAACATTCAGGACGAGATGTGTAGTTCGAATCCCGCTCGAATGACTCTTTGGAACCGGTTCTTTTTAGTGAATCAAAACCTGGGCGGTTAAAGACTCGGTTGAATTCTAACAAGTTAAATAAATTTGATCATATCTGACCAGAACTTCCACTTTGTTGTGCTATGTGTGGATAAAGAACGTATTAGACATAAATCATTGACTTGACTGTCTGTTTGTTTAAAATAAAATATAATATATATCCTATATATTTAGGCATATTGAATAAATAAAACTTTGTTTGTTTGTGCCATACATATTTTGGGACTAATTAACAGGACTGCAACTACCCGACTCTAAAAAGTGTAAACTTTGAAAACATTGTATTTCATTACGCTAAATTAATTTATTTTCATTTAATTTATTTTAACATTTATTTTGTATTCTACTGAATGCAGTAAACTCAGTAAGTGCCTTTCGGCTCTAAAATATTTTTTCATATGAAAATACTAAAATAAATGATGAGGGAAGCGCTAATAATTCCAAATCGCGAAGAATTGGAATTGAAACCGGAATCGATTCCTCCCGATGGAACACAAATGGCTCCGTCACCGTCACCTTTGCATGAGAATGACCCTTAAATAGCGCGCAGCAGTGGGTGTGTCTCCAATGAAATTATCCTCGTATTAAGTATGCCAGGTCATAAATTTAAATCGAAACTGTTAAAACACATCCGAACCTAAAAAGTGATCGTTTAGAAGCGGATATCGTGTTAGGAATTTACACGGTGTGCGCGTTATTATCCTAAAACCGCTCTCGTCCGGACTCATTATAGTTCCTGTGCCGCGGTTTCCACACGGACTTGTTTGACAGGAGCGCCCTGTGTCTGCTTGAGATGGCGGCCAGATCGGAGAACGCGAGGGCCGAATAAACAGTCAACCTGCGCGTCTACAAGCTCCCGAGAAGCGCAAGCCGTGTCATTTACCCCATATCTACACCCTCTAGGAACAGAAGAACGCCATGGAAAGCGGGAAACCCACCCTGCCGCTGGTTTACCAGGCGGTGCAAGCGCTGTATCACGACCCGGACCCTGCCGGCAAGGAGCGCGCCTCGGTCTGGCTGGGAGAGCTGCAGAGATCGGTGCGTTCATTTGCGGGCCTACTGCGCCACAGCACCCTCACTTCCTAATGAACCATTACAAAATGCATAGCGTTAAAATAGTGTCCGCTGAGACCGCGGTGAAGCTTTGTAAACCAGAAATATTAGCTGTGTTGAGAAGTGGAGGTGGTCACATGTGTTTGGACTGTTGTGGGGGTTTATTTGTATCCATTGCTAAATCCCTTCCGCTTGCCTGTGGCTTGATGGTTTTTAGATCGAGTTTTAAGCAAGTTTAGTAGAAATAGTTCTTCTAAACACAAGAACCTGAGCGAGGAGATATAATTCGGGTTTATAATCTAGGCTACCGTGTTAGAAAGCTGGTGACTGTTTTGAAGAAGGTAACGTTAGCTAGTTCCTTGTTGGACATTAGCTGATCCAAAAACCAGCCTGTCCACTCTATAAACCGGACTGACCAACGAGTAGTTCTTTTTTGCTAGTTTTCCACCCTAGACCATCTAGAAACCAGCAAATTTATAATTTTAAAGGCGTCTAGTTTAAGCTAGGTCAGCTTGAATTCAAACTAGGCTAATTTGGGTATCATCTTTTTCAAAGCATCATTAGATATACACATTTCAAATATTAATATTATATTTTTAATATTGCAAATTTAATGATGCATTTATGCTGCTTCTGCCAAAACCATACGTTTGTTATTTTATGAGTTACTGATTCTTCACTTTAGTTCCACTTCAGCAGAATGCAAGATCAGTGATAAGGAAGGTGTTAAGATTATAAACCAGTTGGAGAAATTTTGCAACGCATATGCAGCTTTTTTTGCGGAACTAACTAGTAAAATATTGGGTCGGCAATAGTGTGAATTGCGTGGCTTCACATTTGACACACTTAACTGTCCTGCTCCTCACAAGACAGCAAATAAAATCAACAATCTTATCACCGCCTTTATTTTTTTATTGTTTTTTATGAAATATACAATGAAAGTAATTAATATATGCAGACTCTCGAAAATGATAAAGGCTTATTTAAATTGTAAGATTTTTTTAATATTAGTTTTCGATGAAATCTAACTCCTTTCCCCCCAAAATGCATTGCAATATTGTGCCACTGTATGGCTTTACCTTGACACTATTAAGGCTGTATTTCTAGGTTGTTTATTATACATTACTCAAAATGAGTTCCTGCTTCCTGGTGCTTCTATTTATTTGCATTTGCAATATTTATCCTGGTATGATGCATCTGATGTTAGTGTTTATTGTTTACTTTTCCTTCTCTATGCAAAATGCAAATTGCCTGATTTGATGTTCAGTGTCCGTTAGTGATAACTAGAGAGAGATAATGCTGATTATTAATTTAAAATGAGCAAGTACAGTTTATGCTCAATAGACATTTCAGAACAGTTTAGTCATATTGCTGATTTTTCTGTGGTACAGATGTATGCATGGGAGATCTCGGATCAGCTCCTGCAGCTGAAGCAGGACGTGGAATCGTGTTACTTCGCAGCCCAAACAATGAAGGTGAAGATCCAGACGTCATTCTACGAGCTTCCTCCAGAGACCCACACCTCACTGAGAGATTCACTCCTGTCTCACATCCAGAACCTCAAAGACCTGTCTCCCATCATCGTCACACAGGTAACATCACATCGGGGGGTGTATCTGCTTAACGTGACTTGGATGTGATTTGTGCCCTCAATCAAAATGTCAGTCAGTGCCGATGACCTCAAACATCTGACATTCTTGATGTGTTAAGGGGGACAGTCCATCGCAGCCACACAGCTGTGCTAAATATTGAGAGCTGTTAAGAAAGTGTTGTTGGTGTCGTTTTCTCTCTCAGCTTGCATTGGCAATCGCAGATCTGGCTCTTCAGATGGCCTCGTGGAAGGGCTGTGTTCACACTCTCATAGAAAAGTAAGACTCTACTTTAGACTTTATTTGTATTTTACATGTTCTTTACCTGCAGCCCTGGTTACATTTGATATTAAAGTAGTAGTTCACTTTTAAAGGAACGCTCCACGTTTTTGAAACTAGGCTCATTCTCCAACTCCCCCAGAGTTACTAAGTTGAGTTTTACCGAGACCCCAGCTTGCAAGAAAGAGGGTCTGGCTGTTTTCAGGCTCCGTGTGATATCAAAAAAAAGTGAAGAATAAAGTGGAATATTAACATGAACATTATTCAAATAAATATTGACAGCCGCAAGAAAATACTTAAGTTTTCTAAATACACCATCAGAACAAACAACAATAACAAAATGTATCACTAAGTGGAGGACAATCGTCCATTTCAATAATTGGTGAGGTAGCGTCACAATGTGCCGTATCAAACAGATAAGGGAACACTTTAAGCTTACACTGAACATTTACAGTACCACTGGGTTAAATAATCCTTAACACTTTAAACTACTTAAAATAGTCTGTGTTTCATTATTATTAAGTAATCTCAAATGTAAACATTGTAAAAGTGCATCATCCAGTCAGGATAATTGTGTGTCTCAAGTATATTTCAGATTCACTCTTACTCACGTCGTAAAGTGCTGGAATAATTTTGCTGCTGAAATGTTAACCTATGCAGCCAAAGCAAGTAACAGAATTGATTTGTTCGTCCCTCGAGGCTTCGGGTTTTTTGAGTTGTTCGTTCGTCACATGACGGCCCTGTAACGTTAACACATGCTGCCTAAGCCGTGCGCGACTGAACGAATCACTCCCACGAGACGATTCGTTTTTCCGGAGTCACATTAAAGATTCGTTCAAAATGAACGAATTGTTCAAGAACGACCCATCACTAGTCTTGAGAAGTTCTGACCATCGCCTGATTGTCTATGCGCTTAATACACAGAAAATGCCTATTTTAATTAAAATGAAAGTTTAATGCCTCAAATAGGCTACCGAAATATTGCGGTTCACGTGGGTATACCAAACGGTTCGATAAAGAACCGAAAACCATTGCATCCCTATATTCTATGTAGTGAAACTGTGTTAGGATTAGCAAAATCACTTAAACGGCACCATTTCTTGTGTAATAAAGATTTACTCAGCGCTCTGTTTCGGCTCTTCCAGATACAGTAACGATGTGTCCTCCATGCCTTTCCTGATTGAGATACTCACCGTTCTGCCAGAAGAGGTGCATAGTCGCTCTCTGAGGATTGGAGCCAATCGACGGACAGAGATCATTGAGGATCTGGCCTACTACTCTACCACAGTCGTCACTCTTCTGGTTCGGAAACATTGATATCTGCAAAAGCGTTTCTATTGTTTGCTTTCCACTTTTCAACCTTAACAAGATGCCTAGCCTTTCTGTCCAAAGTTAAATGCTTATCACATCCTTAAAACATGCCTGCAAGAGACGTCACTCCCTATTCAGGGCTCATGGAGTATTCCTCGTTGTTATTTAACATTTCAATACATTTATTTTAGCTGTACAGAATTCACAAAAGTTGCAAGGCATCAAACAGGTCTCAACCTCTATGGGGCCGTCATATATTACTTTTGCTGGGCTCATTTGTTCCGTGCTGTCATTCCATCCATGCACATCATTTTAGCGGTTTGTGAACGTTTAAATGCATGGTTTGTGATTCTGAGCTTGGCTGTTGGTGTTTTTCTGGGACCAGGTGACGTGTGCAGAGAAGTCCGGACACGATGAGAAGATGCTTATCAAGGTGTTCCGGTGTTTGGGGAGCTGGTTCAATTTAGGAGTGCTGGACAACAACTTCATGGCCAGCAATCAACTGCTGATGATTCTCTTCCAAGTGCTGGTGAGATCCGCAAATGCGATCAGACAATCACTTAGCTCGCACGTTTTCTTACTTTTATTTATAAAGCTCTAACCCCGCCCACCCATTCATTGCAGCAGAGGGATGAGACGTCCACAAACTTGCATGAGGCGGCATCGGATTGCGTGTGCTCTGCACTGTATGCCATTGAGAATGTGGCCGTACACATGCCTTTGGCCATGCAGCTCTTCCAGGGAGTCCTCTCTCTAGAAACGGCTTACCACATGGCAGTAGCCCGAGAGGACCTCGATAAGTACGTATGGAATATATTATGATCAATGTATGCAGTACATGCAAGCCTTAAGGAAAATATTTCTGGTCCGATCTCCAGTGAGAAGCCGTAGGACAGCATTGTACGAGACCTTATGAAACAAATGGCTCTTGTCACAAACAGTGACTGTTAATGTTAGCCTGTTGCTAAGCTTAAACCTCAGCTTGTTCAATTCTCTCAATGGGAGACTCGACTACTTCACAGGAGTAGGCCATAGTTTAATTAGGACATTATGTAATCAGATTTACATTTTAGTCTAGGCTCAAGCCTTGTCTGTGAAGCTGGGGTTAAGAGATCAAATTACGCAAAACTATAAATGGAAGCCTCTTCACAAATGATTTCCAGTTTAATGTTAGCATGTTGCTATTCTAAAATCTCAATTTGTGCAAATACACTTAACCTTTCTCACTTTTGAGGAGACTTGGTGTTTTTTGGTCAGGTTTGACACACTGCTGTGCTTAAAGCTTAAATTGTGCAAATGCACTAAACTGGAGTCTCAGTTTCTTGCTTTCCTTTTTCACCGCAGGGTGCTAAATTATTGCCGGATCTTTACGGAGTTGTCTGAGACATTTTTGGAGATGACCGTGAGGACTCCTGGCCAGGGCATGGGAGATCTACGCACCTTAGAGTTACTACTTATTTGTGCTGGCCATCCCCAATATGAGGTTTGCGTAAAACGCATGCACACATGACAAGTGAGTATGAGATGTTTAAGCATCCTTTTTGACTTTTTTTCGCTTCCTTTAGGTGGTTGAGATCTCGTTCAACTTCTGGTACCGGCTGGGAGAACATCTTTATAAAATGAACGATCCAGCGCTTCACAGAGTGTTCAAGCCGTACATACAGAGACTACTGCACAGCCTCGCCCGCCACTGCCAGCTCGACCCAGATCATGTGAGCGTCCTTCCCTTCCTGTATCTTTCTTCACATGAAAGACTCAAATAATTCAAAGACAAACCACTTCTTTCTGGTTTCTGCTAAAATTGAATCAGCTACTTGATTTCCGTCTCTTATTTTGTGCTTCCTGTACAGGAAGGAGTCCCCGAGGACACAGATGATTTTGGGGAGTTCAGGATGAGAGTGTCTGATCTTGTGAAAGATGTCATTTTCCTAGTCGGCTCCATGGAGTGTTTCTCACAGGTAGAATTTATACTAATAGAAACATGAACTGAAAGTGATTTGAGGAAAAGACATCAAAACGATTAAAATGTTTTTTGACTTACTGAGAAACGAAAGGGAATATTTAACCTAACCTTTCTTTTTATAAATGCCTCGTGTCCTCTCATCAGCTTTATTCGACTCTGAAGGAAGGAAACCCCCCATGGGAAGTAACTGAGGCTGTTCTGTTCATCATGGCTTCCATAGCTAAGAGTATTGATCCGTAAGTATCGCTTTCAGTCATGATTTAACGGCTTCACGTTCGAGATTCTTGCTTTCACCAATCAAATTCACACCTGTGGCTGCAGACTTGAGTCATGCTATTGAAGATTATATACATTTCATTGTTATTGTCCTGTGTTTTGAGGCTTCAAGGAACACGCCACTCTTTTTGAAAATGGGCTCACTCCCCTCGTTGAGTTTTATTGTTTTTGAATCCATTTAATCTCGGAGTCTGGCAGTAGCACTTTTAGCTGTAGTTTAGCATAGATAAATGAATCCGATTAGACCGTTGATATCAAGCTCTAAAATAACCAAAGAGTTTCAATGCAGGAATGAGAGTATAGTTATATTAGCCTAGAAAACCACAACTTTTAATTTTCCGGCAGTCTTGGTATACAATGTAACTCTAGAAGAGTCAAGTTTTAAATAGGAAAAATATCAAAGCTCTTTGGTCATTTTTGAGCGTGATGCTAACGGTCTAATCAGATTCAATGATCTATGCTAAGCTACAGCTAAATGTTCTACCACCAGACCAGATGAATGGATTAAAAAATAGTAAAACTTAACTGTTTAACTTTAGGGGAGTCGGAAAATGAAAATGATTTAAAAAATAAAGTGGTATGTTCCTTTTTAAAAGGTTACTTTTTTTTGTAATGGTTATTGATACGGTTAACATTTGTGAACTGAATGATTTTATGTAGTTGTTTATTAGAAATATTTGTAGTTTTGAAGTGAATATTCTGAAAAAATCTGGAAATTCTGATTCACAAGCTCTCAATTTTGGTCAGATTTGATAAAAAAATTTTTTTTGGATATGGTTCAGTCCATTTTCCAGTATGAAAAATTCTCTTTCTGCTAATACTGTAATTATATAGGGCAATGTTTCAGACTAACTCATCTTTTTTCAAGGCTCTAGAGTGCGACACATCTTTTGCGTTTTTTTTTTTTTTTTTTTTTGAGAATGTGCAATTTAAATGAATTTGTGAAAATGCATGGCCTCCTCTTTAATCAAGATTAGTGATCGACCGATATTGATTTTTTATTACCGATACCGATACCAATTATTTGCTTGTTTATGCGCCCGATAACCGA
>JAUCNO010001091.1:5898474-5918971 GCA_032353835.1 Enteromius viviparus | reverse complement strand
CTCCCCTCGTTGAAATCAATTGTAATCCTAACTCCACCCCTAATTTTAACCCCTCCCCCTCACCTAACCTAAACCTAGTACCAATACTAGGGAGTCATAATCTGGCAGGGGGTCAAAATTCGGCACTACACCTGCTTCGTTTTTAACAGCTGCTAACCACTGGGAGGTGGTGAGTTTACCTGACTCATGAATGAATCATTCAGACCTGTGTTTAAATGAAAACTTATTAAAATGACACATGGGAAAGATCTGAATCAGATTACAAACTTGATATCTGAAGTTACCTCGATCATTTGTTCTGTTGTTCTTTGAAGATAAGAAATCAAGAGAGAGAGATAAAATTGCATAGAGAAACTGAGGCCTATTTTCAAAACCATTAATATTCTTTTGGCATTGTTTTAGACATTTCCATTTGTTTTTATTTTCAATAATACATAATAATCATAATCTGTCTTTTTGCAACATTTAGCCTACTTTCTTTTTTACTTTCATTATACACACTCACTTTAATTATTAAATATTGTAGTGTATGATTTATTTATCCTATTATCTATTCATAATGAAATATTATTAAATAAATATTTTTTTAATGTATTAATTAAAACAGGACCTTTTCTGGTACTTTATTGCAGTAATTAAGCTCTTGTTTTGTTCTTGCTTCAAGCCCATTCTCTTTTTGCAGAAAATACATTTTTTAACTTCATATTCACTTTCAAAATTGTGATTGTGTGCATTTAAAAAAATATATTTTTAGCATAATACTATGCAGTTCCTAGGATTTTCTGGATGTTTTCTTACATATGATTTCTTAATATTAAACATTATTAATTTAATAATATTATTAAATTAATAATCATTTAATAATAACAAATAACAATCTTTCTCATTACAGGTTGCCTTTAAAATTAGAAAATCTCCTACCTCATTATTTATTATGGAGTCCTTATTTAGTGGATGTGAAACGCCTAAAGCTGTGCTCTGCAGGGCTCAGCAGCTCTGATGCCAATACAAACACACACACACACACGTCTGTTTCCTCAAGGGATATCCCAGAATCCCCTCGAGTAACCTCGCCGCATGTCGCGCATCAGGAGCACACTGGACACCGTTACCAAAGCCGTGAGCGGAACGGTGAACACCGACCTCCTCGCCAAGATCACACGCTTTAAACCCGGTGCTGCCCTAGAAAAAACTCTAGAGGTTAAAGTGGAATGTCCCGAGGCAGAGGCCGGAGCTGTCATGACCATGGCGGCACCTGAGCCGCCTGGAGAGAAAGAGGTGAAAAAAGATATAGAGCCTCGTAAAGAAGCTCCAAAATCTGTTAGCAATTTGTCAAGCAGTGTAGGAAACACAACAAGTGCTGTCGCAAAGCAAACTCTGCAACGTTTTCAGCCAACAGCGTTCACAACCAACATGGATGAAACATACAATCACCTGGCTGAACATGTCAATACCTACTTTGGAAGCGACTCACAAAATGACAAAAGGTCACGTGACACGGCATCCTCCACATCTCAGATCCAGCCTAGCAAGGATCATATCCTAATGGCGGTGCCTGTGTCGCATAGATCCACACCAGAAACACCCCCTGCTCTTGACAAGGACGGCTCTGTCCCAAGTCCACAAGCCCCTTCTGCTCCAGCTCAGGATGAGGGTGTTACTACCATCCCCATATCGCCAAGGAAAGGCATCAGTCACTACCTGTCCTACCCCAGGCCCAGTGTCCAGGCTTTTGTAGGAAACTACATCGCACCCCTCGTCCCAAAGTTCAGAACGGATTCAAAGAGTGGCACAGCGGAAAAGGGCAAAACGTCTGGATCTGAACTAGCTGCATCCCAGAATGGAAAGAGTGCAGAAAGCAAGGAGAAAAAAGAAGCAGAGGAGAAGGCACAGAGACTGCTGTCTCAGAGGGAGAAGGTAGATTAATAGCATTGTAATTTTAATAAAATATTTTTTTATTTTGGGGTTGATTTAATGAAAGATGACAAAATGTAATAATAATAATAAATAAAATTAATTGTGTTATTTAATTATATTTAATTATATTAAAATAAGTTTTAATTATATAAATTGTATTATATATATTACACTATTTTAATTTGTATTTAATAATATATATATATATATATATATATTGTTTGATATAAGTGCTGTCATTCAATTAATCCCGATTAATTGCATCAAAAATAAAAGTTTTTTGTACATAATATATTTATGTGTACTGTATGTATGTGTGTTTGTATGTGTGTATATATATATATATATATATATATACACATGCATGTATATATTTAACAAAAATGTCATGTTTATATATTAAATATATATATTTATAATATCAAATATAAAAATAAATGCATTTATATGTGAATACTTTCAAAATATACACCATATGTGTGTGTTTTAATATATACATAATAAATAAACAGTACAAACACAAATATTATGTAAAAAAAATAATTTGGATACATTTTATTGCAATTAATCGTTTGACAGTACTATTTGAGATAATTATATATCTCAAATAGTGCTGTCAAGAGATTGATATATATCAAGAGTTTATTTGAAAAATGTTTTTGAAAAATGTTTTCTAATAACTATCAAAAAACATGCGTATTCCAAATATTTTAAAAGTGCAGCTAACTAACACAATAAAAACATGATAACATAATTTAAAAAAAGGTTTTGAGAATGGGGGGAAAAAAAGTTATCTGTTTTTGTAAATAAACTTTTCATACGTATATTTTGTCTTCATATCATGTATTTTATCATTGCAATACAAAAAAGTCCTGACCCAACAGAAAGACTTAATTGTGCTACATTTATTTAACAGAAACAGAACATGTTTTTATAAATGAGGCACATTCCCTTTGTGCCAAATATAATTATTTCCTTTTTTTTTGGGGGGATTTTGTGGTCATTTGTCACCCAAACCTTTCTTTTGTTAATTGCTCAAACATTGATTGTAATGTTTAGGTTGTTTGTGTCTGTAGATTATAGCACGTGTTAGTGTGGATAACCGAACCAGAGCACTGGTCAAGAGTCTTCAGCGGGTCACTGATGTGAAGATCACCATTAGCAGGGTGGAGGAACTGAGCTTCCACCTGCTGGAGTTTCCTGAGACCAGAGGGGTGGCAGTCATTGTATGTTTGTGTCCAACCATCTGCTATATTCAGTTTTATTTTTGTACTCTGTAATCTCCATCAGTAACTTCTATTTAACATTTCTTCCTTTGACTCGCTGGCTGTAGGAGAAGGTCATCCCGTGTCTGCTGCGTTTGAGGCAGGCAAGAGACGTCAGTCTGCAGGCTGCAGTGAGACAGGCTTTGGCCCTGGTGGGCTACACTGACCCAGTCAAAGGAAGAGGGATACGTGTCCTCTCCATCGACGGAGGAGGGACCAGGTGACAGACACATGACAGCTGGGGGAAATTTATTAACCTAAAGTTAACAGATTCTGAAAGTACTTTTATGATTAAAGTAGGTCAGCCGAAATTTACCTAAAAGTAGGTCATCCAAAAATAGAACTGACACAATTTTAAAATCCCTTTAGATGTAGGCTAATTTTCATACTTTAAATGTCACGATTTTACAGAGAATAAAATTAATAAAATATGTTTCAAAATAAAATAAGAGTATAGTGAATAAAAGCAACAGCAGTGGAATATGATACTCTAAAAATATGATTTGCACAAACTAAGTAAAAAAAAAGAATAATAATGTCAAGTGTTTGTGTGTGTGTGTGTATATATATATATATATATATATATATATATAGCAATTAAAAACTATATGGATTGTTTACATTGAAGTGTTTTGAATTTTAGTGAGCAGCAAATATTATTAAAAGTGCATGCTAAAATGCAATTAAAAGTATATCTTTTGCACACATACATTTTTATATCCTTAAATGTAAAATAATAATGTATGATGTTATAAGATGAAAGATATAAGACTTATATGTGCAGTAAAATCTGTAATTAGATTTCTTTGTTTTGCAGGGGATTGGTTGCATTACAGGCTTTGCACAGGCTGCAGAGTTTGACTGGGAAGCCCATCTATCAGCTGTTTGACTACATATGTGGAGTTAGTACAGGTATATTATTATAACTATTTGGAAAACGCCTACTACATACAGGAATAAAACTTCTTTAATCTATGAAAATTTTTCCCTTAGGGGCCATCCTGGCCTTTATGCTGGGTGTGTTCCAGATCCCTCTGGATGAGTGCGAGGAACTCTATCGAAAGTTGGGAACTGATGTCTTTAAACAGAACTTGATTGTGGGCACTGTGAAAATGGGCTGGAGTCATGCGTACTATGACAGTCAGATCTGGGAAGAGATCCTCAAGTAAGACAATGACATGAATGACATTTTTATTTTGTTTCAAGTTACAAAGTGAGGTAAACATATAATTGAAAGAAATCTATTTTATTTTATTTTATTTTAGATATTGTTATTGTAAAGCGCAAAAATTGTTTGGAGCTGAAAATAGAAATGGCAAAATATAATAATAAATAAAAAATAACAAGAATATAAGAAATATAATTAAAAAAAATTAAATAATAAGTAATAAATAATATAATATAGTTAAATTAATATATTAAAATATAATCGAATAATAAAGATAAAGAGATACATAAAACCACACTGAAATGAAAGCAAAAATAAAAAAATTAATAAAAAACCATAATAATACCATAATAATACCATAGTACCATAATAATAAAATAACAGAGGTAAAGAGACACATATGAAACAACACTGAAATAAACGAAATTGTAATAAATAGGGATATTATGCAGTAAAGTGATTGTAGTACAACGTGTTGCTCACTTACTGTTTCATTTTTTTTTTACGTTTTGTTTATTCTCAACAGAGAAAGAATGGGGCCTGGATTAATGATTGAGACTTCCAAGAACCCTAGATGCCCTAAGGTGGGTTTCAATATATAGTGAAATATGCTATTCTTATCTTTGAACTGTTTAGTTATATCTGTCAATGCTTCCTCTAGGTGTCAGCGGTGAGCACCATAGTGAACAGAGGCCTGCCTCTGAAGGCGTATGTCTTCAGGAATTATAACTTCCTGCCTGGGGTTCGTTCACACTACTTGGGCGACTGCCAGCATAAAATGTGGCAGGCCATTCGCGCATCCTCCGCTGCTCCAGGATACTTCCAGGAATTTGTTCTTGGAAATGACCTCCACCAGGTAAAGCACACAAACTCTGCGAGTTCTACATTCTCTTTTTGCTCTTAACTAATCCTTATGTTTTTCAGCCTAATTATTCTGATATGATTTTTTGAACATGTTAAAATCCAAGTGCTCTGACTATTTGCGACGTCATCCTTGCTCAGACATCTTGCAATATTGAAAATCTTTACAAACCCTTTTAGGTTCTTGTCAGAAGAAGAGGGAGGAAAAGCGAACTCTGCACATACATGCACTCAGGCTATTTCCTGTGCTGTCTCATCAGGGCAGCACAGACAGACTCATTAGTGTTGTTCTTGAGTGCCGTCACTTAGGGCACTTGAGTTGGGCTGTCTTAAAGTGGCTCTCAGATTGCTGTTGTACAGAGATTCCTGTCAGAGAGATTATTTAGGCTCCTCTCACTTCTCTGATCCGCTTCTCTCAGAATCTCAGCGTAGCTTTAAAGTGTGGCTGCAAATTGCAATATGCATCCATTTTTGGCAATACACAAAGCAGATTTGTGTATGGGTTTTGAATTGTTTGTGTGTCTGCATTGCCCTTGAGTAGCTGTCAGGTCTTTTCGCCTCTCTGTCTGTCTTCATCCAGCTCAAACTAGCGCAGACCCACCGCTGCCACACTGAACGCACCCTCACAGCCTGAGATTTCATCAGCCAAGCGGCAGACGTTAATGTTGAATCGTAGCCCTCAGCGGTGCCTGTTGAGCCATCAGGAAGGCATCATTCTGTCCGTCTGCCTATTAACACCCACCAAGTTTGCATACAGCTTTTCACAATGTCCCTGTTGTCCCAAAAAGGCCAATAAAGCTGTTGGTCACCGATCTAAATGAATGCCCAGATTCATTCAGAGTCCGATGAGTACTGAGGTCAATAGGAAGATGGGCCTGTTATTAGAAATGGTGGGATAAAACAGCATGTGTAGAAGTGTAACTAATAAATTATTTTAAAATGATGAAATAAATATTTAAATATTTATTTCAGATAATATTTAAAAAATATATTATATCAATTTGTTCCAAATTCATTAAAAATCCATTTCTATAAATATTCTGTTAATTTATTCAAAATGTATAATGATTTCTTATCGGTTCATTTATAAATTTATATATTTTAATGTATTAATTTATTCAAAATACATACATTTCTGAAATATTTTAATAATATCTTATTGTTATAATTCGTATTATTATTATAATTAATATTATAATGTTTTTTCGTAAAGTAAAAATTGTCCTAATATCATAACAAACAATTAAATAAAAACAAAATCGTTATAAAGCTTATGAAGTCTTTTGACATTTTTTTTAATTTAATTTTTTTTATTTGTAGATAAAACAACATTTAAAAAAAATATTGCTCACGTTTTATTAATAGTTAAAAATCCTTTTCCCTCTAAATCAAAGTCTTATGGTGATTCTTCCCTTTCCTTATAAAGGACACTTCTATGTACCAATGACCCACGTGATGCTGTTATGCGTCCATCAGATATAATCCTCATTTTGCGGTCAAATGTTCTTTGGAGAACACTAAATGGAAAATTTGGAGTGACATTGTCCTTAGGGAAGGCCTAATTTATTGGAGAACAAGATGAGAATGAACCTTTTTTTTTCATCTAATAGTCTGTATAGCTGATTCAATTTTTTTTTTTTTTTGGCCTAAGGGCCGAGCAAACCCACTTAATGCACATTCAATAGGTTAATCTTCCCATAATTCCGCATTCAAAGCTGCCGTGCAATGTTTTGATGTATGTTTTTCTGTGTGGGATGAATGTGTCCTCATTAAAATGCAAATGTAGTGGAGGCTCTTGGCTCTAAAACCTGTTGCCAACAGAGAGCACTCGATGCCCGGACTCCGAATGCCACCGATGGCAGAACCTCTCTCTGTCTCGCTCGTTCTCGCTCACTTTCTTGCTCTGAATAGCTCTTCAGTTTCTTCTCCACATGCCAGGCCTGTAATCTGTTATGCATACTCTCCTCAAGGACTCTCTACCATCAAACAAGAAGTCAGTCCTTAACTGTTTGTTTGTTTTTCTTCTTCACTGATTGATTCATTGATTCTTTCACTAAAAGAAGAGTTCACCCCAAAAATAAAGAAGTCATTGTTGACTCATTTCCATTGAGGAAATATGATTTTCTTTATCCTGTAGAACACAAAATTCGTTTTTTGTGCAGTTTTTTTTTTTTTTTCATGATGTCTGTGTAGGTTGTATTTATTTATATATTAGTTTTAGTTTACATTAGTACATTAGTTCAACTAAATGAAAATGAGAATTGTTCATAGCTGAAAAAAGCAACTAGCTGATAAATAGTTTTCTGATAAATTTGTTTTCGATGTTTTCAGGTAACATTTGATTTATTTCAAGAGTTTGCGCTTCCTCAATAATAATGATAAAGTGAGTTTGGCCGGCTCGAACCCTGCGTGCCCACTTGAAAGAATGAACAGAGGAGAAGGGGAGGTGGAGGGAATGCAAAAGCGAGATACTGAAGGGAAGAAATCTGGCTTGTTTATTGTGGAATTTTAGTGGTCCGACTGGCTTACAATGTAGGCGGTAATCATTAGCTGATTGCTAACAGCTGGGTTGCATTTCGACCGTGCTTTCTCTCGAAAATTGGTTTGCAACTACATTTATTTATTTATTTGTTGTAGTTTAAGTTAACTATTTCAACTGTTGTTTCTGTTTTTTTGTTTTGTTTAATTAACAGCATAAAAGCATAATAAAAGTCTTAATAACTCATGCAGTATGTTCCAAGTCTTCTAATAATAGATCTAAGTAAAATCTGAGCTTGATCAATATTTACTTGCATTATATAGAAGAGCAGCCTAAACATTCTGCTAAACATCTCCTCCCTACAGAAGACAGAAAGTCATACTGGTTTTGAAAGCCGTGAGAATGTAATTTCAGTGTGAAATATCCCTTTAATTATCTTTAGATTGCTTTGATGAGGTATCACTCAATATTTTTGGACTCTGAAAGCAATGTGCAGTTAACACATATGGATCAGTGTCCGTGTCACTAAAATATAGGGCATACTAAAGAAATGAGGGATGCTGTCTAGTGGACGATTGCATCTCGTTTCTCTGATGTGCTCCTTAAGGGAGGCATGAAAACAGTGAAGGATGATGCCAAGTAAATGGATTTCTGATGCCTCAGGTGAAATGAACACATCTACCCACGTCTCCTGCAGAGGAGAGATCCTGCGTCCATTATACTCTACAGTGATGATTCCCATAATCATATCAGCTAGAAATGCAAATTCACCTCTTTTATGTCTTATCTGCTGTATTTCAAAGAATAACCCAGTTTTCCACATAGAAGCTTTCCTTTTGGACAAGAATAGAAGCAGTTATTTCTTTTAAGTACTATGTTTTAGTTCCTCCAGTAGTTGTGATGTTGTTAAAATTTGATTGATTTTGGATTTTATCCAGGACGGTGGTCTCTTGATCAACAACCCTACGGCTCTGGCCATCCACGAGAGCAAGTGTTTGTGGCCTAACACACCTGTGCAGTGTGTGGTGTCTCTGGGCACAGGCCGATATGAAACCGTAGGCAAGACCTCGAGCTCAAGCACTTATACCAGCTTGAAGACCAAACTCACCAATGTCATCAGCAGCGCCACTGACACTGAAGGTGAGGTGATGGGGTCACATGATCTGTCAGCTGTGCCTGTGTGGTTTCTTGCTGCTGTGTAGCACCTACAGCTCTGCATATTCCTTTGAAGAATCACAAAATTGAGCTGAGGTTTATTTTTAAAATTAATATATTGATTAATTCATCCAATTAAGTTGCATTTGAATTATTTAGAAATTCAAGTAAATTGTATAAAATGTTTGTAAAGGTTATAAATTAATAAAAAATATTAATGATAATTTATTTTAATTTCTAAAAAGTATATATATATAGTCCATGGTCTTTAAAAGCCTTTAAACCAGTAATATTAATAATAAATTAGTAATAAAACATTGCTATTATTTTTTTCTTCTTATCCTGTAGAGGTCCACACAATGCTGGACGCCCTCCTCCCCCCGAACACTTATTTTCGTTTTAACCCTTACATGAGTGACGACATCTCATTGGACGAGAACAGACAGGAGAAGCTGGACTTCCTGCTGGCTGAGGGTCAGCGCTACCTGGAGCGTAATGAGAATAAATTAAAGAAAGTGGCTAGTGTTCTCACTCAAGAAAAGGGCGTCGTTCAGAAGCTAGCTGAATGGGCCCAACTTAAAGCTGACATGTACGATGGCCTTCCTTTTCGCTCCAAACTCTGAAACCCGCACTCTAAACAAAACTAGCACTACCACTGACCTTCTCCATTAACTGTTTATCACATAACAATGTAAACTGTGCACTACAGTGGAATTACGTGTTACGTATGTTACCATATGACAGTCTAAAACAGGGAATCAAATCTGTTGCCTCATATTGCTGAGCACATAGGAAGATTGAAAAAGTTTATTTTTAAGGATTTATTGTTATAGTAGAAACGTCTTGTTTTGAAACGAAGATCCATGAAAGCATGTCTAGTAGCTAGCACTTATATTTGCTGCTTTTCATTTGTTGGGATGCTATTTTGATCCATTTATTTGCAATAGGATAAAGTTGCTGTTGTGTAGTGTCTCTCCTCGAGAAAACATTTAGTAATAGTCGACCGAACTGACAGTACTGTTGAGCATGAGGAGGGCAGCTAAACAAACAGACTAAAGTGTGTGTAAATCATTTTCAACCAAACTTTTAATTTTTTTTTAATTTAAATTTAAACTACAACCTTCCTCAAAGGGATCTAACAGCACTGATGTTTTAAAGACTTTGCACACAATGCATTGAACTGCAGCTGTATTATTTTTCCTGAAGACGGTTTGCATTAATTATTGTGAAAATATTAATTAAATGGTCATACAGTAGATTTCGTGTATTATGTTTGAATGCCTCGGTATATGTTTTTCTTTGCTTCTGTGTGCACTTGGCTGGAAAATATTTTACATAATTAATTTATTTCCGTTCAGACTGAGTGTATAATATTGTAAAATATTAATCCTTGAATGCAATGAGTGAAATTACAACAGTGTTGTATACAGTATTCACTTTTAACAGCTTGATTGAAAAAGTGCATTTTCCTAACACCTTAACATGTATTCCTAATGATTATGAAGAGAAATAAATCATTTTAAACCCCATGGATTTGAGTTTCATAGATTTGTTTTTCTAAAAGTGTCGCATAAGATGTCTTTTCACTTAATAAACTATTTTCTTTGCTTTTTAATAGTTGTAGGGAGCACCTATCATGGCATGAGAATCCCAAAATTAGCATGAATCAGTTTATTTTGGCTGGAATGGGTGTATATCTACAATATATTCCATTTGTTTTTAATCTGGGAGTATTTAATAGCCTTTTCCAACTGCAAAAGTGATTTGACTGGTATTTTAGCAGCTATGCAATAGAAAAGATATTCTCTATATAAGATATATATATTTTAGTTTTTAAAAGATAGCATTTATACACTGAAAAATAGTGTTGTTTTCACAGACAGTAACTTTGAATTAAAAATACAATTGTAAAGTACAATGTCTGAAATAGTTGTTTTATTCAGAAAATATGTGTTCACATAGTGGACTAGCATTATATAAAAAGGTCAGGGAGTTGGTTATTTTCTCAGCTATGCAGCCTAACCTGAAGCGAGGAATGTGTTTTATCCAGGGAAATGTTCAGTGATGTGTCAAATCCCACAGGTGAGTGCGAGACGAGGCTATATTTGATAGAAATATGCTCAAATCTGCATTTCAGTGGTACTGGGAGATGCCATGTATGTGATAGACGACAAACTATTCCTCTAACATGGAAATAACCTCTTCGTTCTTTTTAACTATTTTAATCTGGATTGCATCTTCTCCAGTTTTGTTACAATCATGCAGTCACTGGAGTTTTTGTCATGATCTGTAATCACATAGATGTGTGTGTGTGTGTGTGTGTGTGTGTGTGTGTTTTCAGCTGAGAAGGTCACAGACTAATAGACCATTGATGTAACAGCAGACAGGACCATGTCTGACTCCAATCTTGCATCATCCACCTCCCAGATTCTCCTCAGGCAGAAGTGAAAGACCTTCTGACACATTCAGCATATCACTATAAGACCATTTCCATGTTATTCGTTTCTGTAGCAGAAATTAGTATTATTTGTGCATCTGAATTGCCAAACTCTTCTACTTTGTAAATTCATATTCTATATATTCCTATGTGTTCTAGAACTGTTCCCTAGCAACCATTTCTTCTCCTTCACAAGATCCAGGTTTTAAAAATGTTGGGCTTCAAGCTCTTGTACTGTAAGGTTTATGATAACTGTAGAGACTAATAAGCTGTGAAATATGGCTCTTCCAGCACAAAGAGATACACTCATTCACCTACACACCTGTTTTACGGAAATCAATTTGGCATAACGTAGAAGCCAAGTTTATGCTCATAAATGAAATAACGCTAACCATGCCTTTATAATTTAAATATCAATAGTCTTATTCAAGATTATGATGCATCATTTACAGTGCTGGGTAGTAACTGATTACATAATCAATTTCTCATAATCAGATTTATTAATTTCATCTTAGAATTTATCTTAATTTAGGGGGAAAAAGAGGGAAGGTTTAAAACAAGCTAAATAATCTAAAACGTAGTCAGAAAACATATCTTAAATTAAAGATTACAACAGTGTTAATCAGTGCAGATTATATTTCATAAGTAATCTAGCCATTAATAATTTGAATTTATTTATACAAAGGGGTAAGGAACCATTTGAAGGCATATATTTAAAAATGAAGCCTACCCCAGAAAAATTTCCCCCGCTGGGAAAAGGACATATAAGCAAACAAGCAGCCTACCAGTTGGCTCTGGTACATACTGTATGGATTATTTCTGGATGATATATGTCTTTAAAGCCGCCTGCAAACCAATTTAGGAAGTGGGACATATAAACAAAACCAGTCTGCATTAGCTCAGAGAGACGATGTCAGCTTCAATTGTATTGAGAGTACACTTGAAGCAGCCAATCAGTGCAGACTTTCTTGTCTTAAAAAAATACTCTTGAAACTGGTTAGATTTTAGTTTCCATATTTATTTTCACTATACATGCTACACTATTTATGTTTTTTCTCCATCTGTTGTGCCTTAGTCCTTATAGTTCTCTGATTATACAGATGTCCCTTGACATTCAGGACTCTTGAGAACAATCACGGTTTCATGCACAGTGAGTGGAAACATCTACTCGGAGGAGACGTGGCTGGGTATCAGACATGACGCTGTGCACTGGGGAGACTAACATGCTCATTTTCACTTGTACTGCCAAACCACCACCATAAATCAGATGTCCTACACAGAGGGGAAAAATCACAAAGTAACGCTACCTATCTGCACAAACACATGCCTAAATATGGCTTTGACAAAGTAATTTAGATGATTGTGTAGAAAGGTAATTATAGATTTAAGTTGGATTGGATATGCTTGTAATGCCATTTTTAACAACTCATAAATCAGTTTTATTTTGTTGTGTTGCTGATATTGTATCAATTTAAGTTTACTATGACACTTTTTTTAAATGATGCATCTGTTTACCAATCTAACATTTAATTTATGAATAAAATACTGTTTTATATGTCTAATTTGTATGTATTTTTGTGATGTCAGATCCCCATTGTGAGCTGAATTTCTTCAGTCTACAAGGTAAAAAAAAATCCTTTAACCAATCTGATGTGCTCATGTGTGGGTAATACACACAGAAGTAATATATAATTCATTGAATTAATTTCAAATTCATTAGTAAAAACAAATGTGACCCTGGACCACAAAACCAGATTTAAGTTGAAATGAGTATATTTTTAGGAATAGCCAAAACTACTCCTAAAAATGCATTGACTTTCTTTGAACATATTTAAAGGCAATTTTGTTTTTTTGCACCATCCGTTTCCAGAAATACTGTACTAACAAACCATAAATCAATGGAAAGTTTGTTTATTCAGCTCTAATGTGATGTATAAATCTCAATTTCGAAAACTTGACACTTATGACTGGCATTTATGGTTTTGTGGTCCAGGGTCACAAATTATGAATGGATGTCAATGGCTACCACATTTTTTGTGTTGTAGACTATAGAAGTACTTTAGTAGAAACTACTAATTTGGAAACTTTGGTAAACTATCCCTTTAAGTTTGAGGAGCCTCGAATAAGAAAATAAGAAAACAACTTTCTTTCAAAATCAAATCGATCAAAAACAACTTCTTTTTACGTCGGTATACAAAACGCGTTCTTTCTCCAGTAGTGTGTATTTGCGTGGGTATGATAAGAGTCCAGAAGTGCTGTTTATGTGTTTGTGTGAGTCTGAAGCTCGTGATTAGTGTCGCGTCGCTGCAGCTGCGCCTGCACTGAGCGTGCGCGGGACGGCGCTGCGCGTTTGACAGCAGCAGTAGAAAGAGGAGAGGAGCTGCGGCGCGCGCCGACAAACGACACACCAAACGCACAGCAGTCTCATGCAACCGGACAGGTCGAGGATTCTTCACTGGAATCGGTGAGTTTCGCGTTTCCTTATCTTGAAGGCAGCGTTATTTTCTCCGTGTTTTCGGCGAGACGCTTTTGCTGAGGAGAATGCGCAGTATTTGACTCGATGAGGAGCATCCAGTCGTGCTTCTCCCATGGCAACCAATGATGATGCGGATTTTCACGGCGGATATGGCAGGGATCACAAAGGACTCGATTCTTTGAAATATCTCACAACATGTCCGTTTAATCTGAACGCCGATTAAAATTCAGCTTTGATTATGCGTCGTGTCGATAAACGGCCTGTCATTAAAGTCTATGTTTAATTTAAATCGTGCTCGGTGACCAGCAGGTGTTCTCGTCATTCTCAGGCATCATCCTCAATGTTTGCTCATTATGGCGTATTTCTGCCATGTAATTATTTGTTTGGGTGTTTATTCAATTTTATTTGAGAACAACATGGACCTACTGTCATGGCATGAAGACAAAAACGGCCTTTACAGTAATAGGATACCCCACAAAAGACAACGAGAACGAGGCTCTTTCATTAGGCTATACTGCATCTTTCTGGTATTTATTGTATAAACAATGTCATAAAATAATGGCAGTTTTCATTAATACAGTGCAAATGCGGCCTAAACTCTTAAAATGGTTTAAAAATGGTAACATATTTATTTTGCACTTGTATTTGTATTTTCATAAATTGTGAAATGACAGCTGCAGTCAGCCTCAGCATTGTTTGCTTCACTGTATTACAAATAAATCCTAAACAAATCATGACAAACTCTGGCTACATATCGTTGGAAAGGTCAACTCTTTACCATTGTTTTTTACTGTAGGAACAATAATAGACTTATTAAGATTGTACCTCAAATGTCTACATCATAACAGGAGTTCAAACCATTGTTTTAGTTGCCTTTTTCACTATCACGCTTTAAAAATGATTTATCTGTTGAAATCTTAAAACCTCAAAATTCATGCTGTAAAAATCGTTTTAAAATCAGACAAATCAATTACTATGGAAATGGTACATCAAAATCATATGACAAAATATTTTTGTTCATGAATTATAACAATTTAGGTTTGGAGAGTTTAATTTCTTGTCTATGTTCAAAAATGGGGGAGACAATTAAAGGGTTAAATCTTTCTATTTTCTGACCTTTCTAAATGCATTTAAAACTGTGTTCTGTTTTGTTTCGTTTACATCAAATGAACATCTAAAATATTTTAGGCTATGTATGTTTTAATAATGCATAAATAAACAAACTATGGCAGTAACATGATGGCAAATTAATTAATATATTTTTTTCTTTTATTTTTTAATTTTATAATTTTTTTTTCACATGCACATTTTTTTTCTTATAATATTGAGGGTAACAGTGAATGAGAATATTTACTTGATGCTGTACAAATACTAAAAATAATGAATGAATAAATTATTAATTGTGTGTAAAATATCAGGCATGATGAAAGACTTGAATATTGTAAACCCACAAACAAGAGACTGCAAAAAGACTACATTTGTTCTGTTCTATCAAGTAATCATTGTCAGGTCAGCTGCATCGGTCAGTGTTTTAGTGGACCTCAGGTGTGTTTTACTGCACAATGCATGCACTATTATTCCAAAACTGCCAGGGTGTGGTCTTTTTATGTGCTTAGTGATGCTATTTAGAGAGTTATTAAAATAACTCTTCAGGACATTGTCTAATCACCTACTTTTTTTGCTTTTGCTGTTACTGAAGGTCAACACTAGTGCTATTTTTTAGGTTCACACATTGCAATTGAGTAGGAAAACGTATTATATGGGTGGTTTGTGCTTTGTGCTAATTCATTTTAAATACTCTGATGGCTTCATAGGTGACCTGCAGGCGGTCTAACATCAATACAACTGAATGATGATTAATGAATGGGAAAATATGGGACATGTCTCTGGCAATGAGATATTATTATGCATGTGTGCATAACAGCTGTTACTTTGTGTGCTGAATAGTCCCTTAGTGAGATGAGACTATTTTCCCATTTAGCTTTTCATAGCAATTTTTAATTAGCGTTTGCACAGGGCAGTAATAACAGAAATTAGTCTTTGTGTGGGTGAATGCTAGGCAGTTGAGAAACATGAACAGAAAACCATTTGTGGAGCATTAAACAGGTTCTTTATATATATGGGTGTAAATGTTGATGTATATATCTATATATATATATATATATAATATATTTTGTAATATATTTGTTATATTTTATTTTATTAGTTAATTTTTTTCTTTATATATATATATAAATACAAACACATGCATTTACATACAATGTTTATATAATAAAAATATTTATGTATAGCCTTATAGTAATTATATGAATATAAATAAATACATGTAACTGTATGTGTATATATACACACTAAATATACACAGTAACCACACATATATTATGTAAACAAATTGTAATTGTGTTTGTGATTAATCACGATTATTGTTTGACAGCATTATTTATTAAGTTCCTTAATTTATGCCCTTTTCTTTGGTTGGTTGCTGCATTTTAAACCTGCTTATATCAAAATTATGCTCCATGGAATTGGCTTCTGAACTTAGTCTAGGTGGAACCACATCAAATGCTTTTTTGGGAGGTTCTTGGACTGACTGGAATTTATAGCGACGCTGATGAAGCACAACAGGCACCAGGTACGTGCCACCAAGCCAGCTGTGCTTCATCATGAACCTTTGCATTCTAGCCATGCACTTTTCACCATTTGGTATGGATTGACTCTGCAATAATGCACAGAGGGGATCACAAGGAAAGAAATAAATAGCTTTTGCAGTGGATTTGGAGTGTTTGTTTGTGACTCAGTACGTTCAGATGCTGGATATTTACATAGACCCAGTGCACCAGCTGCCATCGGCATGGCAGGCTAGACATTTGCATACTCGTAATTGCTCTGCAAATATGCCACATGTGCCTTGTGTCCTGATTTTAATGCGTCATAAATTCTAAACTTGATTTAAGGGGCATGAACTCAGTACAACAATAGGTTTTGTTATCGGAATTGCCAGCGTAAATGCAACAGGTGTCCTGTTTCCTTTTTAATATCAATCCTGCATAATGATAGCATATTATTGGGATTACAGATTGTATAAAATATCTCCGTGATCTGTCTAAACATGCTTGTAATTCATCAAAAAGAATAAGCTGACTCTGAGCTATTTTTTCTTGCTGTGGTTGATAAACGATTAGTGGAGATTAAGGTCAAACATGTCTGAAGATGGACCATAGATGCTCACGCCATGTGATTATGACATCTGATCTCTTTCAACCAGTCAGCCGGTGGATTGCGTTGTTAAGTTGTGGTCAGATGTGTGAAACATGGCACATTTTGGAAAGCAAAAATTGGAAGGATTGACATTTTTGACTTTTAGTGAAAGATTGCTTGTATATTTGACAGATAATTACAGGTAACACACTGATTTAAATGTGCATTTTTTTAATAACATAGAAACAATTAGTCAGTTAGAAAATCCTATTAAATAAAAAAGAAATTAAATTAATTTTACTGTAAAATGCACATCAAATTTATTAATTTTTTTACATTGTTAAAGGACTGAAAAAGTATTTTCTTTAAGAACATATACTCTAATAATCTTTTATAAAGTTTTATTTAGGCCTAAATTATTGGATTTGGCAGCATAAATTTCCCAATAAATTGATGGGACCACATTAAAACATGAATAATATTTATTAAATATAGGCTATGTTAGCTAGAATGCATAATTATTGGATTATGATAGGCTGTAACTGATTTTGTTTTTCAGAGTTGTTGGTTTGGCTAAAAAAAGCTGTGATCAGCGATATGACACGAAGGACTGCTTCTGTAGTGACTCGTTTCTATTAGTAGAAGTGATTTATTTCATGTGCTGTATGATAAATGTGTGCCATTTTATTCGATGCACAAGCTGCATGCTTTTAATTGAATTATATTATAAAGCATGGTAATTTGGGTGATGAAAACTTCTAGAAATAAGTGGCATGCGTTTGCCTCCTATGTAGAGCACTGTATGTTGTGCTGATTAAAATCTAAGCCTTTTCAGCTCCACCTGTCCGGCTTGATTTATGACACACAAGTTGAGAAAAATGCAGGGCTGCAAAATGCATCGGATAAATGTTTACATTAGGCCTGCATTTCTGTATATGTAGGCAATACTATGTTTTATTTCTCTTATAAGGTTTAAATAATACATATTTTTTCAGTTTCAACACTGTTGTCTCATCTCATGAACTTGTTTGTCCTCTTTCAATCTTCAGTCTTCGGTGCTAACCACATATTAAAACCCTTGCAGAGGAAGAAATGTGCTGCTTTTGAGGTACAGTATAGAGTTCAAGTCTAGGACTGTTTATGGGAAAGGAATGTTATCTTTAAGTTTAGCTATTATGGAAACTGACATAGAGGACACAGTGAGTTTAGCCCAAGAGCATTATGGGGTAAAAGGGCATATCTGCATTGAAATGCTGCTTTAAATATATCAATTGCTAGAAAATTGCGAGCAGATGAATTTGGAGTTGAGTTACAATTACCCCACTTGTATCACGAGAACTAATGTGATCTCTGTCCCACAATGCTCTGCTCTGGCAGCGATTGCATGAGGAACTATTCTCTGTGCCTGGCTGCGGATGGAAGCCCTGTCATCTGCTAATTTAGTGATTGAAAGCAGAAGCTGCATTTTTTTTCTGGATGAGGTTAGTGCCCTATCCTCTTCTGCACCAAGAGAGTGTCTCCTTACATAACATGGTTATTGGAAAAAACTATTGAATTGTGGGTCATTTAGTCTTGTGATGGTTTTCAGGTCCATTTATGATGAAGTGTATTCAGTCAGTGTGCACTGCCTCTCACTCATTCTAAAGAATATGATCTTTTATGATCACGTCTTTTTGTTTTCCCATGGATCTCGGTGATCTGTACTGGATGGGAGTGGAAGTGGGAATCTGCTAGTGATACTATCCTCCAGCTGTCATATTATCATCTTCAGTATATGTTTATAGATTCACTTTTTATATATTTAATTTTTAATTGTTTAATAAAAATTATTTCAGAATGTTATTTTTGTAAAGAAAAACAATCAGCGTATTTTAATGAAGAGTGAAGAGATCACGTGACATTAAAAACTGAATTATCGGCAGCTGAAAATTAAGTTTTTACATTTTAATATACATTAAAACACAAAACCATTATTTGAATATTAATCTTTTGAATGTTATTTTATACACAGGTGACTTTTTTCAAAAACTCCAAACAACTTGCATGTAGCGTGTATATGTAACTAATAATATAAATATATAAAACTATAGTGTACATATTTTGAAGTTGTGGTTGTCATATTATTAACTTCAGTAGGAAGTAACTTTTTCAGACACTGCTTCTTTGTGTTGTGCATCAACATATCAGTGTCATCTCAAGAACGTGCGTTTAGTTGCAAAATGTCTAACATCCGACCAACCTAACCACGGAGAAATTTGAAATATTTAAATTGGCGTAGAATCATTGTGCTTGAAGCCTGCTGATTTATGGGTATTTGAGAGCTGTGGTCTGTGGCCTTCTTTCTGCTTTAGAGAGATGTGTGTTGACTTTATGACTCTGTGTAAATAACTCGGAGGTCATGGCGCCCACAAGCCCTGTGAAATTTCGCTCCTGCGGGACAGGTTTCTGTTCTTGTCCTCCTGGCCCCTTTCGCAAACCCTGCATCCCATAATGCTTTGATGATGGTTTAATGTTGATCTAATGTGAGTCACAAGTATGTTTTTGCCTTTAAAAGTTTCCCAAAAGCCTTGGCAGCTGGTTCCTGTCTGTAGCATGTCTGTGAATCACAATGGAGGCATAAAGTTATCCTACTTCCTGATTTAAAGACGTCAAGACTCCCCTGCATGCCCGAGAGTCACCCCAGACAGACTTCTGTGGACTTTAATGATGTTTCATACCAGAGTCCTTGTCAGCTGTGGAAAGACACGTTTACATGAGTTATGTCAAATAAAAGATTAGATGGTTAGGGTTAGGTTGTCAGCTATGCAGTGCACTGATATTTCCAGGTCTGGAAATTATTAGATTAAATTTGGCATTTTTCAGTGGTGCAATACTAGGTTTGAAATCTAAATAAGATCTACTAGTTTTGCCCCACTTCCTTTGCAGAAAACCAAACCACCAACAACCAGTAAGAAGTTTAAATTACCGGCATCATGTGTTTGATATTATCAGATACAGCCTTGTTTTTTAGTTTAGGATATTAATCGATCCTGAATGATATTTGCTCATGTAAGCCAGTATGCAGATTCGTCTGTAGTAATGGAGATCTTCATGGCATGAAAATATTTTTTTCTTTCTCACCTGTCTGTCCTCTTTCACATTCACAATGTCTGAAACTGATACAGACACCTTAAACGAATCCTTTTTTCTTCTCTCTGTCTCTCTCTTCCTCTTTAACTCTTAAAATGATATCAGTTTAGGGAAAACCCAACATTTCTTTTCTATAAATATGCTACTAGTGTCATGTGCTTCTATATTTAATTTTGAAGTTGAAACACAATGTACAGTAGGACTATAATAATAATAATAATAGTAAACTTTCTTTATAGCAACTGCAAAGGGACTTCTGAAAATGTTTTACACAGAAAAGATAAAAAATAGGTACAATGATAATAATAGAAAGAAAAACACATCAGAAAAACATCAGTCTATTACTTTGTTCATGTTTAACATTTCCATTCAAAATAAAGTAAAGAACTGTTTACTTTCAGTCATTTGTATT